>PVKP010000354.1:195048-210277 GCA_004027715.1 Plecturocebus donacophilus | reverse complement strand
TTGACCAGGCTGATCTTGAACTCCTGACTTCGTGATCCGCCCACCTCAGCACCCAAAGTGCTGGGATTACAGGTGTGAGCCACCTTGCCTGGCCATTCTAAAAGATTTTTAAATTACATTTTACAGCCCTCCTAATAGACACAGTACTCCTAATATGCACATTGCTGAAATGCTTTCATTTTTTAAGACTATGAGGATAACCGCAATTAAAAAGGAAAAACATAGATAAATTCAAAATTACTAGTTTTTTACTTTTACATGTCTCATGAACTACTAAATTAAGTTTTAGCTTATTCTCTTAAACTTATGGGAAATTTTTTTTTTAAAAACCATCTGATGATAAACCAATGCAGAAATGATATTGAAACTGGTAGGCTACCCTTGTAAAATGAGGGAACATTGGCTACATTTTTCTGCATCACTCACCTCAGTGAAAAGTAATCACTTTAGAAGCTTTGTTTTAGGCACTGAGAGTCATGGCTCACATCTTTTTTCAGGCAGCCTCATTTTCACTTAAAAAAGCAATCATCGTTTACACCTCATAATATTTTACCTGGGGCAAATGTGTATTGGGCACAACACAAACTCCTGGTCATTTGAGTGAGGATTGGGTCAAACAGAGATGCATATGGCCTTAAACACTTTTGTCTTTGGAGGACATTCCTCCAAAAAGAAAATTAAAATTATTTTATGACTATGTTGCTACTGCAAAGATGAATATAATCCAGATTATATTAAATTCATTTTATCTTTTGATTTCAAAAAAACTTACAATATTTTTGTGGCCTCCTAAAAGCATTGAGGGCCTTTGGCCCTGCAACAAATGTGCCTAATGGAGAAGTTGGCTGTTGGCCAGTGAGTCAAGCTCTTATCATAGGCCAACTTTTGCTATGATGCTTTCGCCTCAAAAACACTGGAAACAGCTTGCTTTTTCTAATGTGATATTTTCTTAAATTTTTAACCTCATTCTGCATCTAAACAGAGGCGAGTACGTACTGTTATTTCAACCTATGTGAAGTGGGTGTTATAGGATTATAAATCATAAAAGCGATGGAATCCCTTCTCCTCTTTCTCTCTCACTCTACACACTCTCCTCCTCCAACATGTGTAAATTATCTATCAGAATTATGACTTAACCTCTCATTAGGAGATGGCCAAGTTCAAAGTGACATGGCTAATGAAAATGATTGAGATGAAGAGCTATAGAATTTAACTCCTCATCATGGAAAATATCCATAAGAAGGATAATCAATAGAAAAGAGGAGAGTAAAAACAGACTTGCTAATATCCCCAGGACAGTATTTTGTCCTTCATAGATGCTTATAAACATTTGCTGGAAGAGTGAATAAATGACTTTTAAAAATTAGAAAATGTGTTTTAATTTTCCTAAATTAAGGAATGTGTGCTCTTCTTTCTTAGCCTGCCCTCTGGAACCATGATATAGAACATATCAAGCTGATAGAAGGTAACGACTAAATAAGGGAATTGAAATGATAAAATATACGGATAATTTTCTACTGTTTCCTTTTAGATGCTTATACAAGAGCAGAAGTTGTTTATGAATGGACCAGAGAGCCAGCACGCTCAGTGGTTGTAGCAGAAGATGGATCACGTCTAAACCAGTATGATCTTCTCGGACAAACAGTAGACTCTGGAATTGTCCAGTCAAGCACTGGTAAGTGCCATTTTGTTACTTCCAATATGGAGGAAAAAACAGAAAAATATTTTTTGAGAACTCCATGAGACCTTCAGTAATACAAGTCTAAGAAAGAAAACATTTCACTAAACTGGGCGTCCGATGAGCTGGGAACTAATGTGCACTCAGTAGACCTGTGACTTTGGACACGTCATTGAATGCCTCTTGGCCTCTGTTTTTGTTTTTTTTGGTTTGCAAATTGAGAAGCTGGTTCTATATGATCACTACAGCACAGCAGATAGCTATGTGAACTCTTAGAGATGAATATCTGAGTTAAATCCTTACTCCTGGACCTCATCAGTTATTTGTAGCTCCCCTGCAGGGTGATTGGAAGAAATACATTAAATTCATAAAGACTACCTATCACCATTCCTGAGACATTAAAAGCTTTTCATAAATAACTATTTATATAGTCTAGGCTCCATTTATTACCATAAGTTAATGAATTTTGCTAAATTTATAGTAGTGATTATTACATGTGGGACGTCAAAAAACCAATTCCTTCTACAAATTCATTTCTATCTCTAGCCAAGCATTTTCCACAGCTAAAGCTGAGAGAGACATAACCATATTATTGATCACTCTATGTTGGAATTAAAAGTAGGTAGCATGCATTCCATTTTAGTATACTGACTGATTTACTAATCCTATACTCAGAGCTAGATCAGTTACTATGAAAAAGCTAGACCCACATCTTTATTTATTTATTTATTATTTTTAGAAAAAGAGAGAAAAGGAGAAAGAAAGAAAGAAACAGCAAAAGAAAGAAAAAAAGAATGAAAGAGAGAAAGAAAGAGGAAGAGAAAGAGGGAGACATAATGGGATTCTTGTTTTATTGCCCAGGCTAGAAGGCAGTTTAAAAATGTAGACCCACATCTTTAAAGTTGTTTCAAACAATAAGATAAAAGTTTTATTATTCAAGTATCCATTTTGTACTATCTGAAATGTGATTATCAGACTAGATAATTATAGATAAAAGCTGGACTGCAACAATTCAAAAACATATGCCCCACAAACCCCAATATTCTTTAACAAAGGTTCAATTACTGAAAGCTTTAACAAGGATCAACAATTATTTTTGTGAATGTCTTTCATAATTTAAGTTGATCTTATTCACTGTTATTTGTGATTTCTAAGGAAACATGATTTAGTAATAAACAAGAAGAGTGGTGCTATTTTTCTCAGAAAAAAACTTCTTCCTCAGATTTCAGGCTTTATAATGGGAACCCCACAAGTATAACACACTCAAATAATAGGTCAACTTCTCTTATGATGATTATTGGATAAGTTCTGATTAATAAGATCTGTCTTTTGCTTGCTATGTTTATGTGTTTTATTTTTTAAAAAATGGAGACTGTGTCTCTGTTTTTCTCTTATTTCAAATCCAGGTGGCATAGTGGAAAGGTCATAGGCTTTGTAATGAGGAAGATGTGAATGCAAGTCCTGCTCCTGTCGCTTAGAAGCCTTGTGACTTTGGGCAAGTCTTTTGTTCATTTGGAAACTCTAGTCTTGCCTAAGGAACGATAATCCTGTATTTTTGCATTAAAGATGAAATAATATCAAATATTGCAGAGTATTATATAGTGGACACTCAAAATGTTAAGTAATACCTATTACTGTAGTCCTGAAATATTCCAAAACATGGAAAATGCTCAAGATTTTTCCTACTTACAACATAATATGTTGGAAAAGACACTAAAATAAGCTTTGTTTACTTATTAAAAAAAAAAAACTTGAATGCTGTTATAAGCTGGATATAATGGCAGACATTAAAGATTAAATGATAGACAAACTCAGATTTTGCTGTCATGGAATTTGAAGTCTAAGAGAAATTGAACACATAAATTATAATTATCAAAATCGGTAGTAAGTGTGTGATTAACATTTTTGTGATGGCAGAGACCATGTCTGTCTTCTGTATCCCTATTATTTTCTGTAGTAGCTGAGACATAGGAGGCATTGAACAAATATTTTGAATTAATGAATAAAAAATGAATCCAGTCTAAGATGATCTAGGATGGATTGTTGCAGAGGTTGACTTTTCATTTTGTTAGTCTGAATATATTGGAGGATAAATAATCACTGTTCTAGGCTCCAGGCATACCAAATATTGCACACATAATTTTTCCTTAAGGAAGTCTCCATCTCTTTTTGTTAGAATGGAAGTTGGAGAATATTAGGGAAACAATTCAAATGCCATATTATGCAGGCCACAGTGCAAATATATATGAAGCCTCAAAGGTTGCTTAGAGAAGAGAATGTTCGTGCTCTAGTTTTGTCTTTAACAACCTTAGTCATGTCACTATAACCCTCTTTATGCCCAAGATCCCATGCGTTCAAAATTAGAGGCTTAGTCAAAATAATGGAGATCTTCTTCACCTTTGCCTTCCAAAGGTTTCAACCTACCTACATTCTGGATACTAAAATAAAACAACAAAAATAAAACCATGCAATCATTCAGTAAAATGAGAGACAGTGGCCCAACCCATTGTCATCGATGAGGATAGACCTCATGGGTTGGGTCCATTAGAAGTAATCATTCTGTGCTAGACCAGTAAGTTCACCTACATAAAATAAAAGCTTTTTCCTGTCACCACAAATTGAATAGTAGGGGGTAAGGAGAATATTGGGCAAATTCTCAAATGGGAGCTCAGTTTGATGTATGTTTCAACTCCACAATAACACACTGAATTATACTTCCTCTGGGTCCACTTTAGCTCACCAAGAATCCAACTTGATAGATTTCAGTAGAAAGAAACAGAGACCTTTGTGTAAGGTCTGCAATGCTGTATTTTACATCCCTTTGTGGAGCCCTGAAAACATTAAGATAAATGAACTTGAGTACCATTACCTCCTTGTTTCTGCCAGTAGACTAGAGAATGATGGAGAGAGAACACACACATTGAGAAGGATGAGATAAAGGGCAGCTTCTTCTATTTTAAAATTCTCCCTGGGGAGATAATTATTCAAATCCCCTTGGAAGTTTAGAAAGTGCTGTCCTACTTGCCTGCCACCAACACACATATGAAAACATAAATACACGATCCTACTGACCTCTTTCAGGTCAAAATATTTTCTAAATCACTTCATTAATGTAAGAGGGGAAAAGATGGAAATCCTAACACAGTATTTGAATTTCTACTTCAGTACAAATGCATTAGAGGTAAAGTTCCTTCCATGGACTCTGCCATTAAATTTAGGGAAAGAATATTTAGTTAGAGTCTTACTTTTAAGTACATTTATTCACCTGGCAGAAAAATACTATTTGCAGAGTATGTGGCAGAGAAATAGGAAAATGGGAGGATGATCCAGTTGGTTTTCAAATCCAATATAGATCTTTATTATTCATTCATTTATGCATGTATTCCTTAAATCACTTGTTCATTTACTGTATCTAACACTGTGATTGGACTTGAAGAACAGAGATGAAAGACACATGACCCCTGTCCTTCAAAAGCTCTTAGTTGAGTGAGATAAATAGCTAACATGTACTGGCACTGTTCTATTCCTCACATCTGATACTCACAAAAAACCTAGGATTTAGGTAATATTATTATCCCCATTTTACAGATGGGATATATGGGGACCCAGAGAGGTTTAAACATAATTCCAAGTCACACAGCTGGGAAGTGGCAGAGCTGGGATTTGAACCTGAGTTGCCGACCTACAAGGTATGCAGGGTATGTACTCTTAACTACATGTCATACCAATAACAGTCAACAGAGACACGTAAGATGTGAAAGCATAATTGTTAAGAGTATGAACCCTGAGGTTATACTACAAGGGTTTAAATGTCGGTTTTGCAAATTATTTGCTGTGTGACTTTTGAGAAGTTTTAAATTTTTGTGGATTTTTTTTTTGGTATATCTTTTTCATGAGCTATAGTGAGATGGAAATAAGGAAATGCATGTAAACTGCCTAGAAGAATATCTGGTTTGTAAAATGTATGCAGTAAGGGTCCAATATTACTATTAATAATAAAAGTAAGCTGGTGCGGTGACTCATGCCTAACATCTCAGCACTTTGGGAGTCAGAGACAGGCAGTCACTTGAGTCCAGGTGTTGGAGACAAGCCTTGACAATATGGAAAAACCCCATCTCTACAAAAAATATAAAAATTAGCTGTACATGGTGATACATGTCTGTAGTCCCAGGCACTTGGGAGGTTAAGGTGGAAGGATCACCTGAACCCAGAAAAGTAGAAGCTTCATTGAGCTGAGATTACACCACTGCACTCCAACCTGGGTGACAGAGTGAGAGCCTGCCTCAAAATAATAATAATAATAGTAAAGCTAGTATAAGGGAACTACATGGTGGCATAAAGGAGGAAGAGGTCATTTCTACTTGATGTATCAGGGATGGCACAACCCCTTGTCTCTTCCCACCCTCATCACATTATGCTTTCTAAGTGATTATTTAAGGAGAGCCCGTGCAAAAGTTACTACAGTGATTTAAGGCCATAAAATATAACTTATAAAGAAAAATAAAATAATTAAGTTGGTCATTAGGCATAATAATAATATCAGTGTCCAGAAAACAATAATAATATAATACCATGCAATGTTTTAAAAACACATACTGATAACTGAAAGTTAACCATATTTACCTAAATAAATTTGATCTTAAGAAAATTTAGCTAGTTTGGTGAATAAGGAAGTTTCTTCTGAATGACTATTGTTAATCCTCTTTTTTTTTTCTTTTTGAGATGGAGTCTCTGTTGCCCAGTCTGGGTGCAGTGGTGAGATCTCAGCTCACTGCAACCTCCGCCTCCTGGGTTGAAGCAGTTCTTTACCTTAGCCTCTGCAGTAGCTGGGATTACAGGCACCCATCATCATGCTCAGCTAATTTTTTGTATTTTTAGTAGTGTTGGGGTTTCACCATCTTGGCCAGGCTGGTCTTGAAATGCTGACCTTGTGATCCACCCACCTTGGCCTTCCAAAGTGCTGGGATTACTGGCATGGGTCAGCACACCCAGCCAACTATTGTTAATCCTTAAAGGAGATGACTAAGAAACATCGTAGGATTATCTTTTTTAGATTCAGAGTCCTCTTTGCATGAGTTGATGTACTGATGACCCTGAAGGGTGAAGATAATAAGAAATGCAGCTGTCTTCTTTGACTATGGAGTAATAATGTTGATCAATATTCATTCAAAGAGCCTAGGGGGTTCCCATTTATAAAGCCTAGTACATGATCTCCAGAGAAATCATTATAACTATAGAACATAAGTTCTGGGGGTTGGGAGGAAAAGACTTTGTGGTCATTTGGTCAAACCATTTATATTTCAAATGAGGACATGGCCTCAGAGAGGCTAAATAATCTAGAACTATAATCAGTGCTCCCGTATCTCTATTTAGAATCTCTGAAGCAATTAAAAAACCTAACTACCACTTTCTCAATAACATTTTTGATAGAAAATTCCTTTTGCAATATTAGTACCTGTAGAAAACACCAAGTTTAGAATGCTTGCAAGGAAAACGACAGCTTCACAAGCAATCAACATTCAACACAATTTTGTTGAATGACCACGTGGTTGATTCTCTGAGCTAGAGAGAGAATACGTGTCTGTGATTTTAATCTTTACACTTTAAGTCTCCATAGAACTTGAATTTTTAAAAAGTGCTTTCATGCATGTTAATTTTATCCTCACATCATCCCAGGAGACAGTTAAGTTAAATAGTGTTATATTAATTGAACAAATCATGAAACTGAAGCCAAATGAACTCAAGCAAGGTATTTACCTTCAAGTAACTAATATTTGAGAAAGCAAAAGTTGAAAGCAATATCTAAACAAATCTTTAGCACTGTTTTGGAAAATTATATTAGTTTCTTTTCTTCCACTCTCCTTACTTTTGTATTGCAATATATCAGAAATATTGTCACATCTAATTTACAAGCTTCCTTCAGGGTTAAAGTGCAAGAATATTTGAATTACAATTCTCCTAGACTGTTGAATTAGAGGAAAATAATTTGACATGCTTAGTGCATAAGCACTTGATGTCTAGACATATTATTTCAATCCAATTTAGGTGACTGGGTTTTTTGTTTTTGTTGTGTTTTCTTTCATTTTAAAGGTATTACAATATGATTCTAATGTTGTTGCCCTTTTCTTCCTTATTTAAAAGTTCTTTGCCAACACTCTTAAAATTGTATTTCATTTAGGAAAACGTTTCAAAACATTGGAATTCTTTCTGTATTCTGTTAGGAAAAAAGTTGTTTGTAAAACAAATATAATGTCAAATAATAGCTCTTTAGGTTGCCCAAAATTATATTCTTTTCAGGATCTTTGCAAAAAAGTCATGTTGAGAACAACAAAAGATAATAGAATGTATACAGACACTCGTTTTTCTGACATTATATAAAGCTGGATTGTTTTTCTTTGAGCTAGTGACATTTTGCAGGCTGCAATGGAATGAATTGTTAGGAATAATAATCCATGTCTGAGAGATGGTGAAGTGTAGTATGGGTATGTCCCCACAAGACTATATTTTAGCATAGTTTTTGGAATATTGTTTTTCTACATTTTTCTCAAATTTGTATCACTTCTTTCTTTTCCAATGACCTTAAATATATCACTAGAGGAATACACAGAAAATAATAACAAATTAATCTGTTAACATTTCATTTGTACTTTAAAAGAAAGATGCTTATGAATTTTGTTTTGATTGAGTGACCATAAGCCTCTTGCATCCATTTTCACTATAGGAGGATATTAAATTCTGAGGATATGGCCAGCCATGCTACATAACCAAATAACTATTCTTCTCTTTAGTTAGTTTTCAGTTTGGTGGGAGGGATGTGTGTAGTTAAATAACTAAAATGCAGAGTATGAGATATTATCATAAATATAAGCAAGAACTGTAAAGTTGAACACAGTAAGTGTACAGTAAAGGACAGGTACAATTATCAATAGCAATTAATAATGAAAGCAGGCATAAGTGCATAGATAATTTTTTGCTAAAGAAAGCAACTAACATTTCTATGAATTCTTATTGAGGAGAAGTGTGAAGAAACGGAGAAACAAATTAAAATTTATTTTGATATTTTAACATGCTTAAATAGTATCATCTAAATTAGAGCCATTATTCTTTATTCTTTCTATATTGTACTTCTGACTATTTTGTAGACAAGAAAACTAAGGATAAGATAGTTTAAGTGAGTTACCAAAGGCTACACAGCAAGAAAATAGCAGATCTGGGTTTTGAAGTCAAATTCATTTTCTTCCAAAGCTAATACATTATTCTATAGGACAATTATTTCTGTTCGACTGAGGACTTGATACTTGGGCTAGAAACAACCTATAGATGAGGAAAATATTCCGCTGCAGAAGATGTTAAGTAGAGTTTTATGGGCCAAGATACTGAGATGTTGAAGTGTTTGGAAAGACAAGAGAATTCAGTGCCTATTAGAGCTATGCTATATGTAGTCTTAAACACAGATTAGAAAGTTTGCTTGTTACTTTGTAGAACTGGAGTCAGTTTATACTGTCACACAAGGGAGGGGCAACTGTTTGCTACTGGCATCTAGTGAGTAGACTGCAGGAATGCTGCTAAACATTCTACAATGTGTAGGACAGCCACCTTCAATAAATTGATTATCTGGTCAAAAATGTCAATAGTGCTGAGGCTGAGAAAGCCTAATGATATCAATTGGACTCCTTTTAAGTTACCAAAAAAGGGTGGCAGAATCACACAAGTGAAAAAACACGCTGCATCAAAATTTAGGAAAAATTGGCTTTACTATGTGGCTAGAGCCAAACAAGAAACAAATAAAGGCACAAAGGACTGAAGGCAAACAAGACACAATCTACAAAGGAAATACACACGTGACCATGAGATAAGAAGAGATAGAAGCAGCAATGATGCCCAAGTGAAACTGAAATTGTGATGATCAACTGACTCCTTCCTCTCTCTTTCCACAGCACTGTCTAACAAATAAGGATTAATTCCGGGTTTTTAGCTTAAGTGAACAGACAGATGGTAGTGCCGTTTATTAAGAAAGGTTCCCAGTGAAGAAGCAGCATTGCCGTGTGCTGGTCGTTCTTTTGTGGAAAAAGTTAGCTGTGAGAGTTAACAAACATAATTGGTGATATCAGTGAAAAACCAGTATCTGTGGGATACGATGTTGTCTAGTATAGATTTGGGAATACACAATAACAGTTATTTTGAAGCTGTGGTCACTTACAGATGTAAATTTTTCAGCCATCTGGACATCTAGATAAAGATGCACTACAAGCATGGGTGAGATGAAGAACTCCCTGTTAGAGACAAGAGACAGCAAGGAAGAGAGCTGAGGGCAGAATTATATCTCATTTTCTTTAGGAATCCTACCTTTACTTTGAAGAAAAATGAAGAATGGTGTGAAAAATATGAAGAATTTAATAATTTATTGAAATAATAAGTGAGCAAAATAAATTAAAAATGAGATAACAAATGAAAATAGAAATCAAGAGTTGGCTATAAATAAGGTAGGGACAGGCATTACTTAAAACTGTGAAGAAGGTGTGTAGTCAGCTCCAACTCCAAGACTGAGAAAAGGGTTTTAGTTATCAAGATTAAGAGGTCCTGAACAGTGGTAGTCACATTATAGGGGATGAGGTCTGAGGTACATAGACTGAGATAAAAATGTTAGATCAAGTAGGGAGAAGTTTGGAGAAGAAAAGAAGGAGAAAGGTGTGTTCTAAAGAGAATGATGCTTTCTTAGCCATCACACACCTGTTTCTCTCCTATCCACCCACAGATAGCTAACCCTATCTTCTGAGTGAATAAGGCTAAACAATTCTAAAATTTTTAACTGAGAAAGTATAAAGCAAAAAGAAAAAATAAGAGCCCCCTGCGATTTGGGTTGTGTGTCTACGGCTTCATAACTAACTGAAGTCAGAATTTGGAGTATTTAAGGACCATGGAGAGCGCCTGACTAGCCCACTGTTTCCCAGACCAATCCAGGAATTGGGACAAACTCAAAAGGTGGTTATAAATACAGATTTTCCTGGCAATTCAAAGAAAGGTTTGTGAATCTAAGTGGGATTTCAAGAAATGTATTCTTCAAAAGTTTCCCAGGAGATCCTGGAAAATAAATTTTGAGAAACAATAAATTCTAGCCCACTCTCCTTGTTTTGTAGATCAGGCCATGCTGAATTACTCATCTGAGGTCAAAGAGATACTTAATGCAGTGCTGTAGCTAAAATTAAACTGTCCCGATGTACACAGTAAAGCTTCTTCAGTAGATACTGTGAATCTACTCTGTAATGGACACACTGGAGCTCTGATCTGTTTCTGACCCATTGGTGTATGTCACAGGGTTTAGCATATTACCTTCTTGGTCAATTTAAGGATTGAAAAGCAAATCCTTAAATATAAGCCCAGATTAGCTCCTTCAATATGTAATATATTTGAATTAAGAGATGAGAATACCTTTAAAGACTCTGGCACCTCAGTCTCATCCTCAGAGTCATTTTACTGTGTGTTAAGAATGTTTATGTTATTTTCTGGATTAAAAACTTTTATCTCCAAGAAAGGATGTGTCTAACTCCAAGGTCTTTGGTACTCATAGTAAATCTCAGAGATAACTTTTTTCCAATTTCAAATTGCTCAACTTTCTTGTCTATTTTACTTCTCAGGAGAATATGTCGTTATGACCACTCATTTTCACTTGAAGAGAAAGATTGGCTACTTTGTTATTCAAACTTACCTGCCATGCATAATGACAGTAATTCTCTCACAAGTCTCATTCTGGCTGAACAGAGAGTCTGTGCCAGCAAGAACTGTCTTTGGTAAGTGCCAGTCAAGATACACAAGGAAGGATATAGAGGACAAGTGATATCATATCTGTGGCATTGCAAAGAGAAATAAAAAAATACTAAAATACTTCAAACACTAAAATATGAAGTTCATACAGCAGAAAAGTTCAAGGAATTGCCACTCTTGTTATGGTATTTTTTTTTAAAAAAATCTTTATTTAAATAGCATGCTGTTTTAGTATATATGAATAGATGTTATTAATGACCATTTGATATTTTGAGATAAAAATCAGTGACATGGGCACAAAATGCATAATATTAAAAACCCATGAATAAAAACTGAATACTTAAATAATATATTTAGAATACATAACATGAATCACTGCATTGTTTGAGAAGCTTAGAAAATATCAGCAGAACTACTTATTTACATTCATAAAAAACAGGGTTTCTTTAGGTAGGGAAACCTAATTAATGACCATCATATCAGTACAGGAATACTTCACTTTACTTGATGTGTGCACTTCTGTAGAGTTACATGCACTCATTTTTTTCTATTACAATATTTGTAATGATCTACATGCTTCAAGTTAAGAAATCTAATGGAGTATTGTTTAAAGGGTAAACAAACTTTTACTAATAGAACTTCTTTCCTAATGTGTTATTTTAGAGTGTGCATATGAAAAGATATTTCCTGCCTATATCCCAGTATATTATCTCAACTGTATTTTTCAGGATGATAAAAATGAAAGATTCCACTACAATATCTTCTAGACACAGAATGCAGTAGGGAACTGAACATAAACCACCACTCTCCTTATGAAAATTGCATTCTGAAGCTTAAAATTGAGTAATCATAAAATCATAGATAATACTCATCAAATGCTTTTATACTAGGCACTATTCTATGCAATTAGCCTATATTATTTAACCATAAAACAAATTCTATCTACTATTATTATTTCCATTTTATAAAAGTGAACGCTAAGGAACAAGAGATTAAGTAATCTGCCCATAGTTAGAAGCTATTAGATGGAGTCAGGACTAAGACCCTGGCATTTAGCTCTGGAGTCTTCGCCCAATGACAATGTCATATCATCATCTCTGAGCTATCCTGCTGCAATGACAACAAATGAAATGGGAGTATTGTGGTTAACTTCATTTGTAAATCCTAAATACATATTTATTGGTGAAAGGTACAATTATCAAGGTTCATTCCACAAATATCAACTAGGTACCTGCTGTTTTTAAGAGGCTGTGATAAAGGATAAAAGCCTTAGGAAGTTTACAGTCTAAACTGAGGATTATTCATGTTAGGATATCCCTGTGATATCATCTTTCAATAATATGTAGGGTATGAAAATTCAGTTATCTCAGAAAAAAAGAAGACTCTGCTACAAGTACCAGATACATGTATTTTCTTCCCAGCTTGGCAATATGCTTCTAGATTGGCAAACACCTAGTCTTTGTTCTGACAATAACCTAAACATATCACTAAATTAATATTCAAAATAATTGCAGCTACAGACCAAAAGAGAAGTTCATTACATACTCATCCTTTCCCACTACCAAGTGTCAATATTAACTAGCAATGCAGTCACTAAAGACTAACTCTTCTTAAGATGCTTATCTCTGTATGAGTATGCCTTTTCTCACTAGGAAATTAAAAAATAAATTAAACACAGGACATGTTTATGTTTTGCTTTATTTTATTTTTGTAGTGTGAGTACACTATATTGAAAAAGGTTCTTTCAAAGGTAATTTTCCCCCCTCACTCCAACAAATTCTACCCTTTCAATTTCAAAATTCTTTACAGCATTTCAAATGGTATATAAATAAAAAAAAAATTGCTATTAACATTTTCAGCAATCTTATATCTCAACTGACTCATGGCCTTTGCTGAACAGAACTATATGTCTGTAAACTCAGTAAATTTAGTTGTGACAAGTATTTTTGTGTTTAAAGTTATTATATGTTGCCAATATTTTAAGTTCACTAGAATCAAAAATATAATTTTCTGAACTTTTAACCTTTTAACATTTGTGCTGTACATGTTTCTATGCCTTTTAGTTTGAACTCAGCACATTTTTCTGAGCTCTGTGAGATGTCTAAGAGGATTATGGAGATTTAAAAAAAACAAAAGAACAAAACAAATAAACAAAAGTTGTGCTTCATAACCATTGATTAAAAGATATCCAGAATGAAGCAAAGTCAAAGTTTATGTTACACCTTAAAAGATCATATTCTTGGTTTTCCATGTTGTCTCTCATTTGAAGGCAATGTGGTCACTTAAATTTGCTGCCAAATACATCCAAGTTTGAGACTCAGTCTTACCACCTACCAGCTGTATGGCATAGGCAAATTGACTTCCTCTTTGGAGCTTCAGTTGTCTATAAAATAAGAGTACAAGGAAAGGAAAGTAATGCTGATTTTTAAAAAGTGAGACAAATAAAATAAAATACATACATTGTTAGGTTCGGTACTTGAAACTTCAAAGTTGTTCAAGAAATCTGTGCTCTTTTCTTTTTTCTTATAACAGGAATTGTGTTTTCCTCTGGCACAAATTGTATCTTTATGTTATTCTTCTTAACTGCTCTTAATTTATGGACACATTTGGTTTAAGAATACTCATTCCCAAATTACTTCTGACAGCTGCCTACATAAACCAAAATTTGAAAAAAATTGGAATGTATTGTATTAGGGATTTATCAAAAAGGACTGTAGTTTTCAATTGTAATTAGTTTTGCCCTTATTTTCAGGCTAAGTGCTAAACACTTCATTGCATTACCTTATTTAATATTCATAATAACCCTCTAAGTTTAACTTATTAAATCAACTTACAAGAAAAAAATTTTATAAACCCCAGAAGCTCAGGATTTTAAGGCAATTTTCTCAAGGTCATCCAGCAGTTATAGAATAGGAATTTGAAACTGGGTTGCCCTAGACTTTTAATTACCCTAATATTTTCTCAAGTTAATATTGACATGTAAATTCAGGAGACTGAATTTTGCTGCCAAATATATCCTCATGATAGTCTTGTGAATGACTGGGTATTTAATCTTCATGATGGTCTTGTGACTGACTGGGCAAAAATGTCCTTCTCATAGAATTTCAACAATGGTATAGACAGTGGAGAGAATGAAAGACAAGTCATGCCTCTTACAGATATGGGGACAGAGGTCCCTACAAGTTAAATCACTTAGCAGAGGTCATAGAGCTAAGTGGTAGGGCTGAGACTAGTCATTGGAAGAGGTCAAAATTGTTTCTACAATATGTAGCCTGATCCACCCCAAGTGGGTTACTGTGAACTGTTTTTTAAACATTTTCAAATAGTTTAAAGGGAACCTGACAGTATTATACTTTTGTACTGAGTACAGTGCATTACATATAGTAGGTTGACAGTATTTGGTAAGCGAACATTAGAGGATGTCATCTCTCCCATACTAGCTTATATAATCATGCAAGTAAGCTAAAATGGGCCAACTTGAAAACGTCTTTGAATAGAGGGCATTTTAATCACTAGAGATGAATTTGCAGAGTAAAAAAGATCAAGCAGCCTTATCAGAAAGAAAAAAAGATGTAACATTTGAATCAGAAAAACTGGTGTTCAAATGTTTTGGTACTGCTACTTCTTAGCTGCACGATATCTAGCAAGTAACATAAAATGTGTATATATATATATATATATATATATATATATGTGAGTATGTGTGTCTCTATATGTATATATGTGTGTGTATATATATATATATATATATATATATATATATATATATATATATATACACATATATAT
>PVKP010000354.1:0-194948 GCA_004027715.1 Plecturocebus donacophilus | reverse complement strand
TTTATATATTTGGGGTGCACAGAATATTAAACAGAGCTGAGCATCTAGAAGTTTCTTGTAGATTACAGGTGGTGAAGATCTGTGATGTCTATATTAAGAACTAGGTACATAAGGAACGTTATTTCCTATCTTACCCAGGACACTGTGTTCAAACTGCCCATTTAAAAGAGCTTATTATCTTCTTAACAGCTCCTCAAGAGCAGAGCAATTTATTGCTACAAGATATCCTCCTCAATACTGCCATTCCATGAATCACAGACTACCCTGCAGTTAAATTAAGACTCATCAATTCCAAACCAAAATGGGATGATTTAGAAACTGCATCCTGTCACGATACTGTTGAATTCCTTTTGTTCAAGTAGATTGTCTTCTCATGATGAAATTTCACAGTATAAACTGACATCACTTTTTTTTCTTTACAGGAGTAACAACTGTGCTCACCATGACAACGTTGAGTATCAGTGCCAGAAACTCTCTCCCTAAGGTGGCTTATGCAACAGCTATGGATTGGTTTATTGCAGTGTGCTATGCCTTTGTGTTCTCAGCTCTGATCGAGTTTGCCACAGTAAACTACTTCACCAAGAGAGGTTATGCATGGGATGGCAAAAGTGTGGTTCCAGAAAAGGTAAATGCAGTACATCACTATTAAGTCTCTTTAAACCTACAAAATGAGATGTTTGGACCTGTGGTATTGAATGGAGTATGCAGGATAATAAGAATTCTTTTTTTATGTCATAAACAATTAAGTGCCATGATAATTTTGTTACCGCTAAAGGGAGAGGTCATTTAGGTGAATAGATGTACAAAGGGGAGTAGATAAAGGAGAGACAGGAAGATGAACACTTCTGGTCAAATATGCTTTCCTATGGTTTCTATTGATTTGAGAACAGTTTTAACAAAGCTGATATTAGGAGCAAATTAAATTGCTCAAATTATTTACTAAGTACATTATAATTTTGTAACTTGAAAATCATATTCTTTTGGTTGTTTTCTAAGCCTAAGTATTTGGTCATAAATATATAACCATAATGCCTCAATTAAATTGAGTTTGCAACATGAACCAACCCCAGTTTTTGGCGAAGTCAAGGGCAAGCACATTTTTCTCTTTCCAAAATAGACATGCCCTTTAGGGATCATATTACACAGAAATTACCAAGAAATGCCTCATGGTAGAAAATGTTCAAGTTATGTTAATAACTGTTTCTTTCAATTATAACTTATTACAGAGTGTGGGTTTTATGTTACAGCTTGGGGAGGAAAGCTCTATTTACGGGGTTTGAAGAAAATGCATGTCAAAAGGCAAGTGAACTTTAGGATGCTGTGATGAAGAGCAGCGATACAGACAAAGAGATTTTAAGACGTTTAGAAATAATCTAGAGGGACTCACTTGATAGCAGCTTTTCTGAAACTTTATTCTACAGAATATTAGTGTTTTAAAATACTCCCTGAAAATTTAGTACTGTGGTGAAGCCCACTTGAATATTGCTGCATACTGTATTTCCTGGTCACAGTATAGTAAAGAAGCTTAGAAGTTCTATAGTAAAGAAATTGGTTTAACTGTGCTTATCCCATAATTATCCCATAATTAACACAAATGCATTAGATTAAAAAATTATCTTTAGTGGTAACATCTACCATATTTAATAAAATCTAAGGTGCTCCACTTCTTGATGGCAAAAGGCTATTAAAATGTATTATAATAAAACAGGCATAAATTATGTTTTAAAAATTTTAAATAAGGCACAGATTTAGGTTCCAAAATAAGGACTACCTTGCTCAGCAACTTATAATTTTGCTTCTCACCGTTTACTAAACAAAATGCTTTACTCTTTCTTTCTACAGCCAAAGAAAGTAAAGGATCCTCTTATTAAGAAAAACAACACTTATGCTCCAACAGCAACCAGCTACACCCCTAATTTGGCCAGGGGTGACCCAGGCTTAGCCACCATTGCTAAAAGTGCAACCATAGAACCCAAAGAGGTCAAGCCCGAAACAAAACCACCAGAACCCAAGAAAACCTTTAACAGTGTCAGCAAAATTGACCGACTGTCAAGAATAGCCTTCCCGCTGCTATTTGGAATCTTTAACTTAGTCTACTGGGCTACGTATTTAAACAGAGAGCCTCAGCTAAAAGCCCCTACACCACATCAATAGATCTTTTACTCACATTCTGTTGTTCAGTCCTCTGCACTGGGAATTTCTTTATGTTCTCAACGCAGTAATTCCCATCTGCTTTATTGCCTCTGTCTTAAAGAATTTGAAAGTTTCCTTATTTTCATAATTCATTTAAGAACAAGAGACCCCTGTCTGGCAGTCTGGAGCAAAGCAGACTATGCAGCTTGGAGACAGGATTCTGAGAGAGCAAGTGAAACAGCAAAGTCATGTCAGAAGGAGACAGAATGAGAGAGAAAAGGGGGGAAGATGGTTCAAAGATACAAGGAAAAGTAGAAAAAAATTAACACTTAACTATAACCCCTAATTCATTTGTAGATATATATTTCCAAATATTCTAAAAAAGATATTGTATATGTCAAAAATATTTTTATGTGAAGGTGTTTAAAAGGATAAATTATAAATGTTTCATGAAGAAAAATTTAATAATCTGTCTCTTTATTACACAAACTATGGTGTGCTTATGTTTTTGTTTTGCTTTTTAAACTGATGTATAGCTTTAACATTTTGTTTCCAAAGCTGAAGATCCCCATTCTTCCTCTTTGAAAAAAAAAATGCCTAATGCATTATTTTGTCATAAAATGCTATTTAAAAATTCATGGAACTTTCATAGGCAAAGGTGCAGTTGCTCATTGTAGAGCACATTTAGTCCAATGAAGACAAATGCTTTAAATAGGCTACTTCACTTTCATCTGAGCTTTTACCACTAGACTCAAAGAAGAATAATTTTAACAGACACATATACTCAATAGAAACTAAACTAAAATAATTTAAAAATATTCCCTTTTTCGCCCTATTTTCAGATAGCACATGAGCCCAATACTCACTTAGTTCTCATTATGAAGATGTTTTTAGAAGGGCAAAAATATTTTGCAAGCTCTGGAATTGTTGAATGTATTCTTTTATATAACTACATTAAAAGCTTTAGATTGAAATTTATGACTAGCAAACAAAAATAGAATATATAAATGATATATGTAAATATACCAGCATGAGATTGTACATTTTTTACTTTTTTAAAATTGTGTTCTTAAAATATTGTGTAAGAATCACTGCTCTTAGCTGTTAGAATGTTGTTAAATGCTATGGAAATACATTTAGAGCCTGCATTTAAGAACAGAACAGCAAGTAGGAACCACATGGAACTTAAAACATATGGGTATGAAGTCCACTTATGTGACAAAACTTATAATTTCCAAACTGTTGTCTAGTATACAGTGATCAGTTGCTATCTGTTCAAGTCATGCCACACATTTCCCTATTTTAGGCTATTGTATTATAGAAAGAAAATGGGAAGCATTAATTGGAGCTAGAAAATGAACTGTATATTATTGCTATATTTGCTAATACCAACTATTTCAATAAGTGTTGTACCATATGTAGCATTAAATATAAAATACATAAAAGAATGTACAGAAAATAGCTTTTATTGAGTAATATTATTACATTTCATTTATACTGTAGCAATATATTTGTAGGTATACTATGTAAGGGCTTTAAATAAAAGAGGTCCATTAATACTTCCTTATAAAAATTCTAGTCTGTTTCGTTACTGCCCAGATGTTTTAGAGATAAATATTTATGCAGAAGGTATTTTTGAAGTCTCCTTTTGTCTGATAGAGTTTAACAGATATTTAAATTTAGTGTTCAGAATCCACAAGTCACGGTCTAAACACACTTAGAATACTACAGCATAAACCTGCTAGTATAATTGCCAAATAAGACAGTTGGATCCAAACCCAAGTTCCGAGCAATGTTTTTCTCAAAAAGCTGCTATCCAATGATGTAGGAAAATACACAGTGTTTTCCTAAACACACTTTTCTTTTTAAATGTGCTTCATTGTTTGATTTGGTCCTGCCTAAATTTCACAAGCTAGGCCAATGAAGGCTGAATCAAGGACACTTCATCCACCGATATCATGTGTAGATATTATGTATAGAAAATAAAATAAATTATGCCTCTAATTTCTGTGTTGCTGTTTATCTTGTTATTTTTCGGCGTTATCTTAATGTGTTTATTGAGAGCATTTTACCTTCCAGACTTCTCATGGCTAACTTTTGGTCTGTATTTTGCTCATTAGATGTGAATATTTCTTATTAGTCTGCTTTCTGCTATGCAATGACTGCATTTCTATCATTTCTTAGTTTGTTAGTATATGTGGATAGTACTTTACTGTATAAATGATTGCAAAGTTTATCAAAAACAAGTTATTCTATGTAGCTTTTCTACAGTGCTTTGCTAAACCATGTAATACTAGTTAAGTCTTCCTTGAATATAAAGATACACTCTTATAGGGGACAGTTCCTGTTTACTCCCAGGAAATTTTTTAAAAAGATGACACTGAATGTTTATTGCACTTTAGTGCAGTGAAGTGGCAATAAAATCTAACATGAATCAAGGTTGTTTATGGCAGATGCATGTGTTGCTTTACAGAGTTTAGCAAAAGCTCTTAATTTTATGTCATACTGTATTCTACTACAATAATAAAGCTAACATTATTCAATAATAAAATGGAATACTTGACTCTCTTTTCATGGTTTCAAAAGGACTTTTCATTGCCTTGTTTTAATGCATTTTTACACTAGAAGCACCTAAAAGTACCAAGTGTTAGCAGGAATCTAGGCCACTAAAGAGATATTTTAAAATGTGTCAATAGTATGATCCTAAACTATGATTTTAAAAAAATTTTTATAATATAAGAACGTATTAAACGCCTGGTTTCTGGTATTACTAGTAGTACTTTGAAATTTATAAAATATAAACATAACAGAATGAACATGCTGAAATAATGATAGTGGAATTTGTTCATATTTATTGACAGTATAGGAAATTCATTTTCTTTTCTATCATGAGATTCTGATTTAATTGTTTTGAGGTGGCATCTGAGCACTGTAGTTTTATAAGCTATCCTGGTGACTTTCACTATGTAGCCAAAGTTGTTACATTATTAGTGCTTTTCATTTTAACTTAAATTCCTTAAGGTTTCTATAACCAAACAGTCAGATAAAGGTAAAAAAATTATAATCACATGAAAGACAATAGAAAAATCATTTCAGTGATAGGCACAACCATAGTTGGTTTCTACACACCAGACCACGAGACAAAATTTCTGTTTTAGATGATGGTCTTGCCAGAACAACGTAAATTGTATCCTAACAAATAAAACCTACATATTCCCTAATAATGACTGACAACTTATAAAAACTCACAATTAAAAATTTTCCAATAAAATGATTTATTCAAATAAAACTGCCAATATAAACTAGCTGAACCATCACATTTGTTGATTTCTGGGTTCTCATAAAAAAGAATGCAGTGAATGATGACTATTTTGGCTATTAAACCAAATTCATGTCAAGGCTCAACACATAATTATCAAAGAAATCACAACAAGAAAGGGCTTGGCATCATTGCTGACCATCTGTTTGAAATTCATTGTACCAGTTAGTTATAACCTTCTGTTGGAGTTTTCTGAAATCTATCCAGCTCTTATGACCAACAATAATAAACATCTAACTTGAGTATATTATACCCACAATTCAGCAAAATAGTTTAACTTCAAATGTTGATTTGATTTAATTAAACTAAATTCTACTAACATTTGCTGAGTCTTTTTCCTGTACTAAATACTGTACTTGATGATTGGGATGTAGAGGTAAATGTGACCATTTTTTCTTACAAAAATAATGATTATGCTGGGTAAGGAAAACAATCAGACAAAGATAATAAAATAAGTATGATGATAAGGTAGAGGATACTAACCAGTGTGTAAAAGAAGGGCCTTGTACTCTTCATAAGGTTAGCAAATTGGATTTGTAGAAACTAATGATGTTCAAATTGAAACTTGAAGTATAAGAGGAATTGAAAATATCCTAGACCTGAACTATGAATGAGTGGATTTTAGATCTAATGCCAGTTTTGTGAGTTGTTAGCCATTAAACTACAAACTAACCATTTGTAACCTCTAAGAACCCTTTAGCTCCTGGGGTAGATACTGAGATTGCAGAGATGAAGATGACAATATAATCTTGGAAAGCTCATAAGTTCATAGAGTTTCAGAGTGAATCTAAAATTAGAATACTTCCTGTAATAAGCATAATTACTGAAAAAATGTGCAGGTATAGGAGACTTACCTGGGGAGCAGTATGAGGGAAGTCTTTAAATGAAAGTGTTAGACAAGCTAGGTTCTGTTTTGTTTTGTTTTAGAAATATAAGCTTTATTTCTCATTACAAGTTCCATCAATTCAAGACACTTCTGTAAGCAATACCAGCCATTCAGTCCATCCCTATAGAACTGAGGATTCTGGGAATATAACCATGTAAATGCAGTATTTTTTACATAAAGTGAAGAAAAAATTAGTGTTCTTTAAACATTGTTAAGATCAGGAAACAAAAAATGTCAGAAAGCGCTAAATCAAGACTGTAAGATGGATGCCTAATGATCTCTAATCAAAACTCTTGCAAAATTGCCCTAGTTTGATGAGAGGCATGAGCAGCATTATTGGGGTGAAGAAAGACTATCCAGTGAAGCTTTCTTGGGCATTTTTCTGCTAAAGCTTTGACTTTTTCCAAACACTCCCAAATTAGCAGATGTTAACATTCTTCGGCCTTCCAGGTCAACAAGCAAAGTGCTTTGAGTATTCCAAGAAACTACTGTGACCTTTGCTCTTGACCAGTCCACTTTTTCTTTAACTGGACCACTTCAATATCTTGGTAGCCTTGTCTTCAGTATTGTACTGGTAGAGCCACATTCCATCTCCCATTACAATTCTTAGAAGAAATGCTTCAGCATCTTAGCTACATTTATTTAAATTTCTACTGGAAGCTTTGCTCTTGTCTGCAACTGATCTGGGCATAACAGTTTTGACACCTATTGAGTGAAATTTGCTCAACTTTAATTTTGGGTAAAATTGTGTAAGCTGAACCAGTTGAAATGTCTATGGTATTGGCTGTTTTTTTCTGCTGTTAATTGTTAATCATCTTCAGTTAGAGCATGAACAAGATTAATAATTTTATATTTGTACATTGATGTAGATAGTCTGCTGTTGTGGTCTTCATCTGCGGCATTATCTTGGCCATTCTTAAAAATAGTTATCCATTTGTAAAGTGCTACTGATTTTTTTGGACATGGCAAAATTTTTGTAAATTATCAGCAATTTCACCATTCTTCCACACAAGCTTCAACATAAATTTGATGTTTGTTCTTGCTTCAACTTTAGCACAATTGATATGATCCTTCATAGTGCCTCAAGCTAGATCCAGAAACAGAATTTTCAACAGATTTCAGATCCAGGTTTTAAAAACTGGAACACCTCATTTAATTTTCCCAAAATCAGTCTTATTTTCAGTAATACTTTAGAGTATTTGTCACTGAGGTGTCCTGTTTCCTTCAGCATGAAGTTTTCAATTCTTTTTTAATTTAAATTTTATTTTTTTTCCCATCAAAGTATCCTCTACTACCAAGTTCCAACAGATAACACAACTGGTTCTTTATAAACAAAAGACAACCCAACAGGAACATAGACGTATGTTTTTCAAAGTAAACAAGAGTATCTTCTTTCCTTGAACAAGAATGAGGGCTGACAAGTACTCTTTGGTTGGCTAAATTATCATCAGGTTGGTAAGCCTTCTCATAGGCCCCTTAGACCACCACCTTGTAAGAACTAGGTTTAACGAAGAGCACTGCTAAGTTAGTTTAAAGAACCCCAACCCTTGACATGTCTGATCAGGTTTCTCATCCTCCACCATCTCCCAGTTTTAATCATCCTGGGCTGTCTTCAGCAAGAATCCAGTCCCAATGTTTTAGCAACACTTTCCCTTTCCCCTGATACTTCTTCTTAGTGATTTCCATCCTCTGAACCCACCCAGCTCCTTGGCTTGCAAACCCCAGTTGACTCGTGCTACGTTTAGATTGAGCCCAGCCTCTCTCCTTCACTGCAAGACCGCATGGCAATGATCCCTACAGCTGTTGTGATAGTGCTGAATAAAGTCTGCCTTACCATGCTGCAAGCTAGGTTTTAAAAAATGATTAGACACTTATCATACACTTTGGTGATGGAGATGGCAGCTGGTATTAAGGAATAGATCTTTTTTTTGAAAATAATGTTGATCAACCTAGGTGTACACCAAAGGATTAATTGATGAAGAAAATGTGACATAAATACAAAAATAGAATAGTATTTTACTTTTTTTAAAGGCAATTTTTTCCTTTATGAAAACATCAATGATCCTGGAGAACACTATGTTACATAAAATAAGCCAGGTGTAGAAAGACAAACACCACATGATCTCACTTACATTTGGAACATACAAAGGTTGAACTCATTGAAGTACTGAGTGAGTGATGGTTACCAGGAGCTGGGGAATGGGTGTGGTTGGGGAGATCTTGGCCAAGTTAATATAAAATTTCAATTAGACAGAAAAAATAAGTTCAAGAGATTTATTATACAATGTGGTGACAACAGTTAACAACAATATATCGTATTCTTGAAAAACTGCTGAGAGGAGTTTTAAATGTTCTTACCACAAAAATGATATGAGAGGTAACACATATGTTAATTAGCTCAATTTAGCCATTATATACATATTCACAATATATACGTATTTCAAAAAAATGACATAAGTATGCACAATTTAATTTTTGTTAAAATATTTTTTGAAAGAATATAACAAAATATTAAGCACAAAACAATGAAACAGAGAAAACATCAAAAGTATTAAAATAGTACATTAGAAAAATTCTACTTAACCCAAAAGAAGTAATAAAACAAGACTAGAAGAATACAAAAAAATTAGACGCATGGAAAGCAAATAGACTGTCACCTCACAGTATATACAAAAATAAGTCAAATTAAATCATAATAAGTCCAAATGTAAGCACCCAAACTATAAACTTTCCAGAAGAAAACCTGAGGGGAAATCTTCATAATTTGGGATTAGCCAACAGCTTTTGGACACACTAAAATCAAAATCTATAAAGGAATGGTCATGGTAAATTCGACTTCATCAAAGTTAAAAACTTTTGTGCTTCTGAAAACCACAATGGAAAATTAAAAATAACACAATCTGAGAAAAATATTTGTAAAAATTATATCTGATAATGAACATTTATCCAGACATATAAATAACTTGTAGAATTATACATTATGATAACAACCCATTCTAAAAATGGGCTATATATTTAAGTAGGTATACACAAATGACCAATGAGCCTATGAAATGTTTCTTACCATTAGTCGTTAGGAAAATGCAAATTGAAGACACCATGATAACTTTATGCCCATAGAAAGGCTATAATCAAATGATAGACTATACAAAGTGCTGAAGACAATGTGAAGAAATTGAAACATATATATATATATATTGCTGGTGAGAATGTACAGTCAACTTGGAAAATGGTTTGGCAGTTTCTTATAAAGTTAAACATAAACGTACCATGTATCTCCACAGTTCTACTATTCAAAAAATAAAAAATTATGTATACTTACAGAATTGTATGTAAATATTCATAGACACATTATTCATAAGAACCTAAAACCGGAAATATCCCAAATGTCCATACATTGATTAATGGATAAACAAAATGTTATTCAACAAAAAGGAAGGAACAAAAGTTTGATATAAGCTAAATGGATAAACTTCAAAAACGTAGTAAGTGAAAGGACCCAGGCACAAAGACCACATATTATGTAATTGTATTTACACTAAATGTCCTGAAATGTAGAGACAGCAGATTGTGGTGTCTGATAGTGGGGGTGGGAGTGGGAACTGGTTGGAAATGAGCATGAGGGATCTTTTTGGCACAATGGAGATGTGTTAAAATTGCACTGTGGTCATGGCTTCACAACTTTATTAATTTACTGAAAAGTTTTGGGTTGTACATTTTACGTAGGTGGCTTTTATACTTTGTAAGTTATAATGCATTAAAGCTACAAGAATAATGATAGTTTATGAGAAGATCTGTTTTGAGGCATCGTTGATAATAAATTGATGTAAAAGAATCAGGCACACTTCCTGTCCTGTAATATCCCTTGCAAAATTAGATTATCTATTAAGAAAAGGCCTCTATTTTTAGATTGCAACAAATAGTTAAAATTGAGTCTAAGGAGATAAAAAATATTACCAATGGGCCAAACACAACACATAATTAAATAGGGTAGGGATTTCTTATCTGTAAATCGGAGATAGGGTTAAGGGTCAGTATAGACCCGTATATCTAAACAATCTAGTTCACATATATGAGGTAGGTAACTTATTTAAAACACTTGTAGAAAGATTCAACCCACCTCCTTAAACACCTCAGGCATACTTCCACACTTGAACAAATATATTCCCTGTATGGAATAAGATAATACAGCACCTGAGCATCCTGGAATGCAATAGACCAGGCTCTCAAACTTGGTGTGCCTTAGAGTTGCCCTGAAGGGCTTGTTGAAAGACAGATTGCTAAACTGTACCTACAGACTTTTTGTTTCAATAGGTCTGGGATGGTTCCCATAAATTTGCATTTTTTTTTTTAGACAGCTTCTCACTCTGTTGCACAAGCTGGAGTGCAGTGGCACCATCTTGGCTCATTACAACTTCCGCCTTACATGTTCAATTGATTCTCCTGCCTCAGCCTCCCGAGTAGCTGGGACTACTGGCACACACCAGCTTGCAAGACTCTAGCTAATGCTGATGCTGCTTGGCCCGTGAAATATACACTGAGAAATTTACACATAATATCAACATTACCCACAGTCCATGTTTATGGATTAATTGGCTTTATTTCAGAATCTAAATTAACAATCCATATGGGTGAGGAAAGAAGGAAAACAGGATTTAAATAATAAAGTATGGATTTATTAGAGAAAGCATATGCCTTTTATTATTAATGACAAGGAATTTAAAGTTTTATTAAATTTATTTTATTAAAATACATCTATGAGATTTTTGTCTCATTCAGTATAAAACTGGTAAATATAATAAATTACACCCACAAATGGAAAAGTGAATACAAACACAATAAAGAAATACAATTCAACCAGCCAGTTGAAACAGAGAACCTTTTTACATGGAATAATACTCAAATATTTTTGAAAATTATTTTGTCCTTTAAAGAGGAAACTCAATTTCAGACACTATAAGCGAGACTATATTTTCCTCTCTAAGTTATAGCACAGCTATTTGTAGGTCAGCCAGAAACATTTGATCCCGCTGTTTGTAGCTGTATCTACTTTGCTGATAGCTCTAGTTCTCAACTGATTTTAGAGCAAGGAAATGTTCGTGAATATTGTGATTATTATAAATGTTTATAATCTTGAGTGATGGAGTATAATTTATGCTTAGAATGATCTCATTTTAGAGAATGGTAAATGTGCATATAATAAACACTGCCTAGATGTTTGTAATATTGAAGATTGAAAAACCATATTGTTGAATATAAATTTGGATTTCTGGTGTCATAATTATCTCCAGGTAAGGAGTACAATAAGAATCTCTCCATAGCATTCTTGAGTACATCTCTTTAACAAAACTTTTCAAGTACTAAAAGGTAAACACTTAAAATTGCTTTTATTAATACTTGTGATTTTCTGTTTTCCAGTGGCCATATCTCTTCACAGACTACCAGTGGGAGTCAGTAAATTGACATACGGAAACTGAATGAACATATTTGGAGGCCAGTTGTCCTCATCAATTCAGTCTATTCCCTTTATGGCCCCTGCAAAAATAGAAATAATGAAACATAATATACCAGGACTGTTTTCCAATTCAAATTGTTAAAGTAAGCTAAACATGGTTTAAGAAGGATTCTGTTCTTCTATATTTGAGCCCTTATGGATATACTGAAGCCTAGCTTAATACACAAGATTGATAACCTAATTTAGGAATAGGTACTTATAACAATAGCTGAGTTTGGGGCAAGCCATTCATAGACTGTTAGGTGTTCAAACTGTCTTTAAATAAGGTAAACCCCAATCTGTAACCAGTCCAGCTGTTTCTGTATCTCCTTGCTGATTTCTGTCTTCACTTCTTTTTGTCTATAAATCTTCTTCCATCACGTGGCTGAGCTGGAGTCTCTGTGAATCTGCTATGATTCTGGGGGCTGCTTGATTCACAAATCATTAATTCCTCATTTAAATCCCTTTAAATTTAATACAGCTGAAGTTTTTCTTTTATCAAATCTTAAATAATACTCATTAAAGAATCAGAAACATGTTTTGATTCAAAAACTACTTTCTTGAAAAGGCACTAATCAAAGGGTAAGATGTGGGGTGAGGAAAATGGGGAGGTGTTGGTCAAAGAGTACAATCTTTAAGCATCAGATGAACAAGTTCAGGGGATCTAAGGAACAGCACTGGCAGTGATGTGGTAATTAATTTGATATGCATAATTACTCAAAGTATATTAAATCATCACACTGCATACCTTAAATCTATACAATCTTTATTTTGTCAATTAAATATTTCAAAATTAATTTAAATAAAGTTTTGATAGTGGCCCAAAAAAGGGACTCTAACTCCTTAACAAATTTTAGCTAATGACCAGAAAGAAGTTAAATGTTGATGTATAATCATATCTCTGAACTCCATGGATCCTAAATATAACTTTCTATCACAAAATAAGCTATTGTATGACAGTGATAACAATCACTATTAAAAGCTCACAATAATGTGTTGCTTTCTTAGTGTCAGGAAGTATGCTGTATATTTCATATATATTACTTAATTCTAACATCCTTATGAAGTAGGGATGACAACCTTCATTTTATGGATGAGAAAACTGAGGCTTAAAAAGACATTAAAATTGCCCATTGTAATGTAGATATAAAGTGCCAAACCATGCCTAGAAACAGAATTGAAACTAGATCACTTTTTTATGAGCTTAAATGGATTGAAAAGGTTATCTAGGTTAACTCCTTTATTGTATAAATAAAAAGTAAAAGGAGCCACAATGGATAAGCCCCCAGTTAAAGGTAGATTCAGGATTATAATACACATTTCTCAAATTCTAAGAAGAAATAAAAATATCAACTGGTTCTTTTATATTAAATTTTCACTGTGATGTCTTAACTGTTAACTATCATACTTTACAGAGAGAGAGAGAGAAAGAGAGAGAGGGAGAGATATTAAACCCAAGTGATACCAAAAGAAGATTTAACCCAGGCAAGCTGTAACTTTCAGGCTATGAGTACTACAAGAAATTAATTCATTGAGTACATATGTGTTATGAATTGCTTATGTGTCAGGAAATGTTCTAGACACTAGGAATACAAATAGGATTATAATTTGGCCTCTGTCTCTCAGAATACCTCTCCTTTTAAGAAAACACAGGTAGCATAATAGGCTAAAGAAGGTTCTTTGGGACACATATGAACAGAATCACAGTGGGTTGAATGGTAGACCCTCAAAATATATGTCCATGTTCTAACCCCATAACCTGTGAACATGACCTTATTTGGAATAAGGCTGTTTGCAGATGTAATTAAGGATTTTGAGGTGAAATCATCCTGGATTATTGGGCCCTAAATTGAATGCCAACTTTTAAAAGTCATTGTAAGGAGGAATAAAGATATAACACAGACAGGAGACGACACACACAGAGGAGAAGGCCCTGAAGAGTGGAGAGATGCAGCCGTAGGAGAATCCTGATGCTACTAGAAGATGGAAGAGACAAGAAAGGATTCTCCCGCTGGAGCCTTCAGAGGTAGGCTGCCTCCTCAGCACCTTAACTTTTGACCACTGGCCCCTGGAAATTTGAGAAAATAAATTACTGTTGTTTTAAGCCAGGGAGTTGTGATAATTTGTTACAGTCGTCCTAAGAAACAAACATAGGAACATATATGAATTTTCCTAGCACTAGAAGAAGAGGTGTTCTAAGCAACAGTTTTTAAGATAGATCTACCATTAAGCTTTCTCTAATTGGCAGTGATCGAAATAGCAACAGATATTTATGTTAAATGTCTGTATCAAGGAAGTTTCCTATAATAAGCAATTAAGTTAAAACTTAGGGTCAGAAGCGGTGGCTCACACCTGTAATCCCAACCCTGTGGGAGGCCAATGAGGGTGAATCACTTGAGGTCAGGAGTTAGAGACCAGCCTGGCCAACAATGTGAAACCCCACCTCTACTAAAATACAAAAAATTAGTCAGGTGTGGTGGCAGGCACCTGTAATCTCAGCTATTTGGGAGGCTGAGACATGAGAATCGCTTGAACCTGGGAGGTGGAGATTGCAGTGAGCTGAGATCACGCCACTGCACTTCAGCCTGGGCAAGAGTGAGACTCCATCTCAAAAAATAAAAATAAAGCTAAAAAATAAAAGTAAAATAAAATAAATAAAACAACTTTGAATTTAAGACATTTATTAATTATTTATTAAATAAGAAGCTCTAGTCTTGGAGTACTAGTCTGTGACTATAAAACATGGTATATTGTAAGATTTTGCCACTATAATATATAATGGTTTAATAATCTATTTAATGATATTCAACACCTCTTCCACATTTGGAACCAAATAATTAATTCTCATAAGTTTGAAAACATAAGCAAGTATTTTTCATCACAAATTTAAACATTTAACAAGGATGCAACAGAAATAAAAGCACTATTTTCTACATAAAACTTTGTCTCACTGGGGTAAAATATAATCTTCAGAACAAACTAGCACCGTCATCATTCTCCTCAACTTCATAATTTAATAATCATCAAAAAGCCTACATTTACTAAAATCCAAGGTCATGAATGATGTTGAATAAGAATATCAAAATACAAAAGTACTGTTTAATTGAAAGGAAAAAACTGAAGGATTATAAATGAACTCAAATGGATCATTTGTAAATATTTAAATATTGAGAATCAGAATCATTTATTTTCTGAACAAAAATTCAGGTTATGGAACTTGAAAAGTACGTGCAGGGAAGTAACCTCACTTTATAGATGAGATCACTACATCACAGGGAAGTGAATTACCCAGTGTGCATGGTCTATGGCAAAGTAGTATCTGTAATATGATCTCAGTTCTCTAGCCAATGCTATTTCCAAGATTCCTTATTCACGTGTTTATATCTAAATAGTGCATTGCTATCAATGTTACCAAGACAAGTGAAGGGATTTTTATAGGTGTTAGATTAGGAGAAGAAGCTAGAGACGGTCATTCTATTGTATGAACACAACAAATTTCATATAATTATACTTCCTACACAAAGAGTAACCCAACTTAGATTTAGTGATCATGAACTGTTATTTTGTTGGCTTAAAAATATAATATTCCAATAAGTAATATGTTCTAACAGGTGTCATTCAGACAATACTAAATTCCTACCTCTACTCATTGAAAGCTTTTAGAAGGGTTTCTACTCAAAAGCCCTAGTCCTCTAGTGCCTGCCAGGCTATTATGAGATTATTTATTTAAACCAAAAAGCATTTTCAAGTCAAACAGAGGTTTATAACTCTTTTATGCACTCTGACAAAAGTGAAAGTTGCAATTCCAACAATAACCTTAACAATTAACCAAAATACACTTAAACTACACCTGTTAGAATATAAATATTACATTCATCCATAGACACAATTTGGCTATTTTCCTCATGTAAGGTTAATTTACTAGAGCAGATGTAAGGATAGATAGACTAAATTAAGAGAAATAAATTGCTGTTTCTTATTCCACTTACGTGTAGTATTGAAAACAGTCAAACTCATAGAAACAGAGAATAGAATGATGGTTTCCCAAGTCTTGGGATGAGGGTAGATGAAAATGGAGGATTGCACTTCAATGGGTATAATGCCTCTGTTTTGAAAGAAGCATTCATTTTAAATACCTACTGTACAGCATAGTACCTGTAGATAACAACACAATATTGTACACAATATTGTAATGTATCTTAAAAGGATAGATCTCATGTTAAGTATTCTTACATTGGAGGTGATAAATATATTTAGTATCTCGGTTGTGGTGATGGTATCACTATGATATGCAAATGACCAAATTCACCAAAATATGTACGTTAAATGTGTATAATTTTGGTTGGGAGGGGGGTTTGGAGTTTCACTTTTGTTTCCCAGGCTGGAGTGCAATGACTCAATCTTGGCTCATTGCAACCTTTTCCTTCCCGTTCAAGCAATTCTCCTGCCTCAGCCTCCCAAGTAGCTGGGATTATAGGCATGCACATCATGACAAGCTAATTTTTGTATTTTTAGTAGAGATGGGGTTTCACCATGTTTGCCAGGCTGGTCTCGAACTCCTGACCTCAAGTGATCTGCCTGCTTCGGCCTCCAAAAGTGCTAGGATTACAGGCCTGAGCCACTGTGCTAGGCCAAATGTGTACAGTTTTTATATATCAATTGTACTTTAATAAAGCTAAAACAGAATAAATGCCTTTTTTATTCTTTTGGGTAAAAGGATGATTTCTGGTAATAATTTGAAACAGACTGTGCAAACAGTTAAGTCTCAAGTAACTAATACCTACCTTATTTCTTCTCCCATCATCTTTGCCAGTGAGTCATTAGACTTGAGATTGTGACATAATTTTGAACAGGAGGTGAAGGTGAAATTTGCTATTGGGCTATGGAAAAAGATATTTTATTCCTTTGAAGAGGCACAGAGAAAAAGGCAGGCTTTTTTCTCTGTAGATATCGTTGTGTAAGACTGTGTTTTCTTGAATTTCAGCAGCTATCTTGGGATCCTGATAAGAAACTAACCTCAGGAGAAAATTGACAATACAGATGGAAAGGGGTGATGAAAAGAACCCTAAGACCTTAATAACGTAGATGATCTGCTGAATTAACCAACTTCATAGCTCTGCTACTTCTGGGTTTCTTGTTTTGTGAGATAACATATGCCCTTATTATTTAAGCCATTTTGATATAGAAGTTTTGTGTTAAAGCCGAAAGCGTTCTAAAAGATGTCTAGAAGCAGATTATTGGGGAAATCAGGCAGAAAGGCAATCTTGCCTAACATAGATGAATGCTTTTAACTCCCTTTTCTTATGCCTAACCTATTCCAGGTGTCTCTCATTCTCTAGCCTTCAAGTCTCCTGCATGATTTTACATTAATTTAGAGTTGTTCATTGAAGATTATTTGCTTTTGTTTCATCAGGACAGGGTGTGTTTACAGCTGAAAATACAGAGATAAAAATTATTAAATGTAAATGACTCCTGCAAAACAAAATTCATACAGAAACAGGTTCTTCCATTCCAATGAGACAATTGAGGGAATGTCACCTAGTATTGCTACTTGCATATCAATATTCAGGAGACAGTTTATTGTTTAAGTAGTTTAAACTCTCAAAATCAATCACTCTGCTTTTTTGTGTCAAACTGTTTTTTTTCCAATTAATGTATACCTCAAACATTTTTAAATTATTTTTTACATATGTGAATATTTATTTTGACATACAGTAGAACTTATATTTGAAACTTACACACATTTCTGCAATGAGCAAGTGACCTAGATTTCTTTTGTAACTTATACGAATTCAGTGACTCAATCTTGACTCACATTTACCTTTACCTGAAGGGTCTTGTGTCGCTAGTTTGATTGTAAGATGAGAAATAGAGACAAGAAATTATTATGAAGTTTTATAACATGATTAAAAATTGTTTCAAGAATATTGTTTTTCATGTGAATTATGGAGAAGATAATGTTCCCTTTTGCAGAGATGGGTGGCATGAATATCTCTTAGTATAGCTGTAAATGTAGGTTTACCCATAGAATATTAAACATTCATATCCAGCATTCCAGAATCAAGACACTTTATTACCTCAAAATTTTAGGTAGTTAATATGGTAGATAGTGTTTAAGAACTACTTGGTTCACTGTTTTCAATGTGGCCCAACTGAATTAACAAAGTGACACTTTATTAGAAAGGTAAGCTGAATTCATATATGATTATTCTTATTTCTTTTATATTGTAGTTTTGCCTGTTCCAATAGAAAATTGAGCTTTGTTTGAATGAGTAAAAATGAACTGAGGATTAAGTTGTCTGTCTGGACATGCGTTCAAATATTTGACAATAATATAATGTGCTATGTAGAGCTCTTGTATCCTTGTGATCTTTTTAGGGGGTCCGTATGGTCAAGACTATTTTTTGCTAAAGATACTAAGAACTTTTGTTTTGTTTCACTCAATTGACATTTGCATTGATGGGACAATAGCATTGTGGGTAAGAGTTCTTGAACCTTAGAATAAATTGAGACAGTCAAACCCTAAATTATAGTAGTCATTTTGCTGTTTACCAGCCAGCCATCACAGGAAAAAACAAACAAACAAAACCACAGCCAGTTTCACTTAGCAGTATCCTTAATAAAGAAGTAAAACTATTAATTTCATTAAATCTAAACCACTAAGTCTACAACTCCTTGATCTTCTGTGTGATGAATTGAAAAGTATTGATAAAACACTTCTGCTGAATGCTGAATTGTTAGGTTTTGGGGTACATGTGAAGAACTTGCAAGATTGTTCCATGGGTACATACATGGTAATGTGGTTTGCTGCCTTCCTCACCATCACCTATATCTGGCAAATTTTTATATCTCCAAATTTTTTAATGATCATCATTCTAACTGGCATTAGATGGTATCTCAATGTAGTTTTGATTTGTGTTTCTCTAATGACCAGTGATGATGAGCATTTTTTCATATGTGTGCTGGCTTCATGTATGTCTTTTTCGTAAAGTGTCTGTTCATATCTTTCACCCACTTTGAAGCCTTGTTTCATGGAATATCATCTTTACTTAAAAAACATTGGCACTAATCAAATTTGGACATTGACCAGACATTTTCTCAAAATGAATGAAGTCATCTTATTACCTTGAGAAAAACAATTAATAATAATTTTTGCCAGTAATAGGATTTGAGTTTTCAAGTAAAGATTTGTATAACTCAGTAACTGAACCAATATTTTCTAAATAAACTAGTGAGTAATTTTTCAAAATGTGTATGGGTAAAATATCCATTCATGTCCCAGATGGACTATTGGATTTTATTGTAACACAGTAAGAAAATTTTATAAATAGAATTTCAGCTTCTATATTAACACTGTCTTTTAAGAAACAGTCTTTTGTCAAATTTTTGTGTAATATTTGATAATATTCATGATTATCTTAAAAGAATAAATATTTCTCTACTTTCAACTACATATTTATTTGAGACCAGCTTTTCTTAATATATTCAAACCAAAACAATGTATTGCAGCAGAATGAATGAGAATTAGATATAAAAATCCATCTGTCTTCTGTTGAGCTAGACATTAAGAAAATTTGCAAAAATATAAATCAATGTCAGTGTTCTTTCTATTTTTTGTAAGTATAATTAATTTTCATGAAAATATTATTTTTGTAAAGAGTTTAATTATTTTATGTCTAAATAAAATAAATGTTTATCTTTTAGTTTGTTTTTATTTTTAAATTTATTTATTTTTTGTGACTGAGTCTCACTCTGTTGCCCAGGCTGGATAAATTGCAGTAGTGCGATCTCAGCTCACTGCAACCTCTGCTGCCTGAGTTCAAGTGATTCTCCTGCCTCAGTTTCCTGAATAGCTGGGATTAAAGGCATGAGCTATCATGCATGGCTAATTTTTGTATTTTTAGCAGAAATGGGGTTTCACCATGTTGGCCAGGCTGATCTCCCCAACTCCTGACCTCAGATGATCTGCCCGCCTTGGCCTCCCAAATTTATCTTTTAATTTTGCAAACAGTAAATACTGATAGGCACAAAAAATATATACAAAGGTCTTTGGGGTCCTCAATAATTCATTATAGTACAAATGCGTCATGAAACTATAATATTTGGGAACTAGTGGTATAAGGTAACAGATACCAGTTACTTTGATTATATGTTGCATTGGAGCCATACCCAGTGCAAAAATAGACTATAGGGACCCCTGAAGGGGAAGGTAAAAGGGAGTGAGAGTTGAAAAATTACCCACTGGGTATAACATCTAGTATTTGAGTGATGGATACACTAGAAGCCCAATTCCGACAATTATGCATGTAATGCCCATGTAACAAACAAACACATGTATCTCGTTGAATCTAAAACAAAATTCTAAAAGGACTAAAAAAAAAAAAAAAGATGAAAGATAAAAATGCTGAATACTATCTCCAAAATCTGAGAAAGAGAAACTGTTTTTTTTTTTACCATAGAATTTACTACATGTTCCTATAGCTTTTAAAGACATTGACCAGAAAACTTCTGGAGATCTTTTATTAATATCTTTGGCAGGATTTTGAAAATAACAACAGCAGCTATTACTTATTTACCTAATGCACTGCCAGACACTCTGGTAAGTACTTCACATGCATGACTTCACTACCTCTTACAACTTCATGAATTTAGTATTATTTGTGCTTGTTAGGAATTTTTTGAAAAAGAAACTCAGGTAGAATTATGTTGTCAGTCTTCATGTATCTTAAATGAGAGAGAGAGAGAGAGAGAGAAAGAAAGAGAATATCTTTCTCTAAGTGCCAGACACTGTCGTAAGCACTGGAAATGTCAAAGTGAACAAGGCAATACAGGTTCCTGATCTCACAGACTTTACATTCTGGTGGTTGAAACAAATGATAGAAATGTAGTTAAAACATTAAGAGAAGTACAAGGAAGAATATAAACCTATATATAAATAGCATCTCTGATAATCAAGGATGATCTCTGTGGGAAATCAACACAAGTTCTGAGATAAGACAAGATGAAGCCAGCAACTGATAGCCTATGTGAGCCAGAGAGAAAAGTGAAAGCAAAGGACCTGTGGCTGGGATACATTTGTTAAAATTCTAGAAGAGAAATAAAGTACACATAGCTGTCATGTTGTGGCCGAGATAGAGAATTGCAGGAGATGCTGCCTAGGTATGCAGAGGCTATATCCGGGAGGGTGTTTTAGACCATAGTTGAAAGACTGGATTTAATGCTAAGTTTTAATAGAAGTTCTTAGAATTAATAAAATGCTGGTGACCAGGCTGCCCTTCTGCTTTTTAAAAAATATGAATTAAAAATTCATGTTCTTTCAACTCTGCCAATAACTGTAACATCATAAATGTTTCAAAAGAGAGCCAGAAAAAAAATAGTATTTATTTTAAAGTAGGTAAGAATTGCTTTGTAGGAAAAAAATATTTGTACATCCAAGAAAGTTTTGACAAGAAGAAAAATAAAACCTATTTCCCAAAATGGTAGGAGAAGTTGGAAAACCCAACAATGAGCTTAGTGAGTCAAACAAGTAAAATCTCATTTCCAGGGAACAAAACAGTTTATCTTCCATTTAGGTATGTATTCATGTGTGAGTTTTATTCATTTCCTATTGATTGACTAATACTGGGGAGAAATGGAAATTTGGAAAATTGCAAATACAAATTTGGAATTTGTTGTAAACTTGAAACAGATATATAAAGAAAAACTACAACCAGAAAATTAGAAAGGGCCAATTGAATGAGAAATAGATAAAGCTGATGTTGGGCTTGGAAAATTAGACAACCTTTTTTTTTTTTAAGTTTAAATAAATAGTATCAGGATTCTCTCACTCCCCAAGATAGGCTGAAAACTATAAATTCCAATGTCCTAAAACAGAGATTGGATAAAAGATGAAATGAGCTTTGTAAATGGAATTTCAGAGAGTTGGCATACCAATTTTTTCTACCGAGGAGCTTTAGCTGAACCCCAAAACAAGAGAAAATTTTGTTTATAACAGGTGAAGAAGATAGTTAAACATCAGTAAATAGGTTTTGGAATTATAGGAGAGAAAACCCAGATTCACAGTTGATGAATACATAAACACTATAATATACACTTCAAACAGAAATGAATAAAAATATTATTATTTCAGCACATAGAGTAATTGTCACTCTAAAATATATTTTCTAAATGTATTGACTCAAATTGAACAAAAATATATAAACACCCATATCTTTTAATGTTGTGCTTGTTTTAATCTATCTCTATACTAAAGTAATAACTGAAGGCATATTAAAAATAACTACTGTTTTAAAATTTTAGAGATACTTACTGTAGAATAGACATGGAAAAGAGTTAGAGTCATTTGAATAATTTGGCCATGAAGCCATAGGCTATAATAAGACCCATTGGCAAGCTTCAGCCTTCTGGTGTGTTTTTGTTAAAAACAAAATAGAATCACTATTTCTAACTCAGGAGAACTTGTATACACTCTGGTTTGTGGGCTTCTTTGGAATCAAAAGAAAAGCTGGCAACATTAGACCTACATTCTACAAGAAAATAGTGGCCACTTCCCCTTCCAGATTGCACATGAATGTCTCTGCTCTTTGGTTTTTTCCCAACACCCCTCATAGGCCCCAACACCCAGCACCCAGGTCTGGCTTCATTCATTGATATAATCTTTCTGAATCTTGCAGGCATTTGGAGGCCCTGAGTCTATGACGTTGGGCAGATCTCAGTGGAAACTAAACAATTAGGAATTCTTATGTAGTGCCTTCTTCATATATCTGGATATTTGACTCTTTATATTTCTCATACTTGAGGAAATAACTACACATGTATGTATGTATGTATATATACATGTATGTGTATTTCTCTCTGTCTTTTTCTTTCAATACATACAGCTGGAGAGAGAAAGAGAAACATACACTCACATGAACTTAGGTAGTTATCCCCTTAAATATTTAAATATTCACTTATACGCTCAGAACCTGGTGAAGACAGAGAAAAAGCATAACAAAGACAGCAACCACACATTTTTTGGTGTGGAAAAATAACGAGCCCATAAGTGACCTTGATTCTAAGTGAAACTTCTCAATAACTTCTTATTGTACCAATGACGCTTACAGTTCAATATAAAGGACAATTTCTCTATCTTGGAATGCCTCAGCCTTTAGGTACCTATTTGCTTTGTTGTTGCCAAAGGTTATTGGGACACAGCAGAAATGACAGATTGTCTGGAGACCAGAAGGCTGCTAGCAGCCCAAGGCAGTCCAGGCAACACCAGGGAGCAGACTTCCACAGACTGCTAGGCCCTGTGCTCTTTAATCAGGACTGCTAAATGATCCAGGTGGCATGGAGTTCGGGCACCTTAGAATAATGCAGGAAAAATAAGTGAATATTCCCTTCCCAACTGTTCCATTTGGCTCTTCTTCACTCAATACAAATGTCCTTGGGGGCAAAGCGGACCTGATTTTAAGGAGAGGTCAAATATCCTCTGTTGATCTGTAAGAATATAAAGTAATTACAAACCTAAGAAAAAGCAAAGCAAACCAAAATAAAACAAAACAACAACACAAAAGAAACTATCTATCAGACACAGAAAAGGGCAGAAATAGCCACAAGGCCAAAGATTTCTAAAGGCATTTCAAAGAGAATGTGTGATTGTAACATTTTTTTATTTTTTATTTTTATTTATCTTTTTTTGAGACAGAATCTTGCTGTGTCACCCAGGCTGGAGTGCAGTGGTGCAGTCTCGGCTCACTGCAGCCTCTACCTCCACCTCCCGGGTTCAAGTGATTCTCCTGCCTCAGCCTCCTGAGTAGCTGGGACTACAGGCACGTGACATCACACCCAGCTAACTTTTGTACTTTTTTAGTAGAGACGTGGTTTCACCTTGTTGGCCAGAAAGGTCTCCGTCTCCTGATCTTGTGATGCGCCAGCCTCAGCTTCCTAAAGTGCTGGATTACAGGCATGAGCTACTGCGCCTGGCCTGATTTTAACCTCTTATTATACTTCAGATGATTGTCTCCTGCAAGGACTAGGTCAAGTCCCTGGACTAAAACTGGGCTCCCTCTAAATGTCTGCCTTAGGGGTATACTTCAGTCACCCCAATGTCTTCTGCAAACTCTAGAATTCCCATTGTAGGTTGATTTCTAATTATTAGTGCCTCCATTAAATTGAAGGTTTATCTTTCCTTATTCCCCTTATTCTCTTCACTGGCAATCAGGCCTTCACTTGCCTTGCCTGGTACCCACAGTCTCAGGTCCTATCTGCCCCTCCCTACATCTGTCACTGGCTCTCAAGACTCACTGGTCAAGTGGTTCACCAGAGAGACATGTATCAAACTTAAAATTAACATCGTGTTAGAGGCAAAGTGATGTTGAGTCACTTACAAACCTAGCTCTGATCGACTGCAGGAACTGTACTCATAATAGCAACAAAATTTTACTAAAACCACAAGAAAAGGAATAAATGGAAGAGACAGAATGCACTGGTGAGTTCAGAGGTGAATTCACCCTCATGAGCTTGAAAATCAAGGAAAAGTACTCCTCCATCTACCCCAAATGGACAGGTAAAGTTTAATTAAGCATACCAGAAGTAGTGAGTATCCTGGGATGGAGAACAAAAAGAAAAAGGTGTCAGTTTAGAATCTGCTGGAACTCATTGTGAGAACAATGAGGAAATGGTCTATTCAAGCCATTTTGTTTCTAACAGGAGAGCAGTTGCAGAAGCTCAGACTACATTCTAAAATCATGTCTTAATGTACGTATTATTCCCATTCACAGAAAAATCTACTAAAGTGCAATGCTTAGGAGTATGAATTCCACTTTAAAGAGACCAAAATGTCCACTGGCATTAGCTATCTGTGTGAACAAGATTAAATCCTTTATCCTCTCTATGCCTTATTTTCCTACTTTTTAGAGTAGGACTATTATTGTTTAGTTTCTAGACAAAATTGAATAAGTAATGCATGGAAAAATAAAATGTCTTGCACACAGAATTATTCAATACTTACATCATTAGTTATTCAGTCATTTGATATTTTTGAATCATCTATTTGATTATATTTGCTGTGCTTGATACAAGAACTAGAAGGATGAATAACACTGAGTTCCTGGACTCATCTCATCATCTGTGAAGAAAGAAGGAGGTTAACCAATAGTTTTTAATACAACATCATATGTAATATGGTGAAGGTAAAAACAAAACACCTCATCCTGATGCAGTGGAGTGAGTAACACCTGAGGCCAAAGGGTTGCGATGCCGAGGAGCAATACCTGATTCAGGACTAGAAGGTCAGATCACTTTTCCACAACAAGGAAGTAAGAGTTGACAAAACAGAAAGGATCTTTCAAGCAGAAGGAAGAGAAAGTACAAAGGTCTCACAAACAGTACAAAGTGACTTAGCCAAATCGTGCACCTGGAGCACAACCGCCAGTACAGGAGATGGGGTTGGAGAGTTTCCCAAGGCCTTGACGTTTATTCAAGACTGATTCAGGTGGTGACGGTGGAGGTTTTTACCTTCTGCATGAAAATCACAAGAAAAAAAGAAGGAAGGTGACTTCATACAGACTGTTATAATGATTAAAAGCATTAGCTTTGGAGACAGGGAGGCTTTGCATTTTTAAATATGGTTGTTACCTTCATAGCTTCAGGTGAGTTAACTGGTGCAAACCTCATCTTCCTTATCCATAAAATAGAGACATTTTTTTCTCAGGGATTTACAATGGTGATTAAATAAGGTAATGTTAACAAAACAATTGGCCTAGAATCTGTGTTCCAGGCCAATTTCAGCCTAGCCTAGAACACAGATTCTATATTTGCCAGCCCCACTTACCACTGATTATTTTATTCATGAAAAAGGCTTTGTTAAAGAAGCCATAATGAAAGGGGTGGCCCTTTGTAACATGTGGCCCTACTCCCATCAACATAACTGATTTTACCAAGGCCTCAAAACTGGCACAAAATTCTTTCAAGTAATTTGAAAGTTGAGTTTCTTAAACGTTATGCTTAAACTAAGATGTCACAATGGAAATACAAGATAACACTTATTAGTTTCTTACTATGTGTCAGGTGTATAGCTACTATGGCATCTGTTTACGTGCTTTACAAATTTAAAAAGAGAAGGAATAAAGTAAATTAGGCAAGTCATCATAAATAATAAGTCATTTATTAATTCGGTCTTTGATTTACAAGGAAAGTTTAAATTGGATTATGTAACTGAAAACTCTAGCCTAGAAAATAGAAAAAAAAAATGTAAATTTTAGTGTTGATGGATTGGTGGCAATCCTGGGCAAGCTCTTTTACCCTCTACAGCCCTTGACTTTTGAATCTGTAAAGTGAATAGATATGTTTGAGGCATCCTAAAACTTTCATGTTTCTATAATTTTATATTAGCTTTCTGTAGATTTATCAGTCAAGCTGGCCTTTTTAACATATTCCTGGGAAATTTCTGATATAATTTAATTCAACAAGCCACTAGAAGTTAATGCATTATCCCATCATAGAATGAAAAATTCCTATCATTCTTATCCACACTTCCTCACTTCTTTTCCCAGGCAGACATTGCAAATCAATCACCATACTCATTCATGCCAAGACTGGATGAGGCCTCATTATCGCACTGAAATCAGATATGACAGATGAGGTAAAACTTATTTGTCAAGACGTCTGCATAGTGATGAAATGCTAGCTTTACGAAAAAGCTCTAGATTTCATAAGAACCATTTTGAATACAAAGTTTGCTACACTGGGACCAAAATATCCTCATTTTTCTTTTTAACAATGCCTTGAATTCTACCAGACAAAATCAAGCACTATGTCCTCCTTCCTACAGCCTTTTGGTAATCTAACCCAACACTAATCCCTCTTATTTTGTTTAGTAGCCAGAGAACTGGCTTCCTGGGCCTTGATTATATTCAGTTTGGAGCGTGATTATATAATGTCTTACAGAGTTAAATTAGTCCATCTTACACTTATTCACTCATTCGTTATTCAACAAATACTAGCTAATGTGTTTTTATAGATGAGGCAGTGATCTAGGCAGTATAAATAAAATATGAAGATGATAGACATGGACTCTACAATTGAAGTTCCTTTTTCACAGCAGAAAGGCAAAAACTGTAAAATATGATTAATGGGTTGTAAGAACACAGAGTAGGAGTATCTGAGGCATGAAGGAAGTCTTCCTGGATAAAATAAAGTTGAGTTCTAGAGGATGAGTAGGAATTAGAGAAATAGAGATCAAAGTAATGGGGTTTCCATGATAAGTGGACATGAGAAACAAATGTCTAGAGCCAAATGAAAGAAAGATAGATTAGTGAGAGAGGGAGAATTCAGTAATTCTCAGGTGCAAGGTGAAAAATGGTAAGAGATAAAGTTGAAGAACAATAAAGGGATCTATTAATAAATGTTCTTGGAAACAAACAAATTCAACTATGGATAACTTCTAAAAATAAAAGATAATTTAAACTGGCTGATATCGTTTGGCACTGGGCAGGGCCCAGGGCCCCCTTGATGTGTGAAGTCTAGAGACTTGGTGCCCTGCATTCTAGCTGCTCTAGCAGTGGCTAAAAGTGGCCAAGGTACAGCATAGGCCATGGCTCCAGAGAGTGCAGGCTCCAATCCATGACATCTTCCATATGGTGTTGAGCCTACAGGTGCACACAAGTCAAGAATTGAAGTTTGGGAACCTCCTGGATTTCGGAGGAGGTATGGAAATGCCTGCATGTCCAGGCAGAAGTTTGATGCAGGTTCAGGGCCTCATGGTGAACCTCTGCTAGGGCAGTGCAGAAGGGAAATGTGGAGTTGGAGTCCCCACACAGAGTCCCTACTGGGGCACCCTCTAGTGGAGCTGTGAGAAGAGGGCCACCAACCTCTAGACCCTAGAATGATTGATTCACTGACAGCTTGCACCATGCACCTGGAAAAGCCACAGACACTCAACACCAGCCTGTGAAAGGAGCCAGGAGAGAGGCTGTACCCTATAAAGCCACATAGGGAGAGCTGCTAAAGACCATGGGAACCCACATCTTGCATCAGTGTGACCTGGATGTGAGACATGGGAGTTAAATGAGATCCTTTTGGAGCTTTAAGATTTGACTGCCCTGCTGGATTTTGGACTTTCATGGGGCCTGTAGCTTCTCTGTTTTGGCCAATTTCTTCCATTTGGAATGAGTATATTTACCCACTGCCAGTACACCAATTGTATCTAGAAAGTAACTATCTTGCTTTTGGTTTTACTAGCACATAGGCAGAAGGGACTTGCCTTGTCTAAGATGAGACTTTGGACTGTGGACTCTTGAGTTAATGCCGAAATGAGTTAAGACTTTGGAGGACTGTTTGGAAGGCATAATTAGTTTTAAAATGTGAGAACATGAAATTTGAAAAGGGCCAGGGTTGGACTGATACAGTTTGGCAGCGTCCCCACCCAAATTTCATCTTGAATTGTAGCTCCCATAATTCTCATGTGTTGTAGGAGGGACCCAGTGGGAGGTAATTGAATCATGGAGTGGGTCTTTCCCATGCTATTCTTGCAATAGTGAATAGGTCTCATGAGATCTGATGGTTCTATAAAGGGGAGATCCCCCACACATGTTCTATTGCCTGCCGACATGTAAGACTTTTCTTGCTTCCCCTTCCACCTCTGCCATGATTGTGTGGCCTCCCCAGCCATGTGGAACTGTGAGTCAATTAAACCTCCTTTCTTTATAAATACCCAATTTCAGGCACATCTTTATTAGCAGCATGGGAACAGACTAATCACACTGACTAAACCACATAATTGAAATAGAAGCTGTGTAGTCAGTTCACAAGAAATGTGGGAACAAAGAGGTTCCCAGAGATCTGAGTAGCAGAGATTCATGACATCTTCATTAGGGCACAGCCATTGCATTGCATTGACTCAGTTCTGACCACCTTTGGTCTTTTTTTGGCACTCTACTATATATTCAGTTCTTGGAAAAGATTGATTTGTCTAGTTTGCTTCATGGCCTCACTCTCTCGAGCAACAGCATTGGTGACAGTCTTAACAGAACACTATGAAATGGGAGAGGTAATTTCTTCCTAAACAAATATGTATAAGTGCACTGTGTAGGCAAAAGGAGGTGCAAAGGACAAAGAGCAACAGACTCAAGACATGCATACCACATCATCATGAGAAATCTGGATGCTGAACTGAGGACAATAGAGTGACACAGGGGACTTCATACAGAAGAGTGACATGAGCAGGTCTGCACTAAAGATAAACACAATGAGGTATGTACAGGTGGATCATCCTGAAGGCCTGCGGGTATAAAAGTGAGAGATGATGGATGGAGATATGAACAAGTTAGTAGTAGGAAGAACAGAAAGAAGAAAGCTGGTTGAAGGAACATTAACCTGTAGAAGGAAAAGGGCAAGGAGAAGCCATTGTATTAGAGCAGCCAGCATATTTTGAGGAACAAAGCCATAACTCAGCAAACATCTATTAATATGGCATAAACACAGAATCCTATGGCTTAGAAGGTGCTTTGCAAATTTTGGCATTTATAGACATCCATTCCATTACAACACGTGAATTTTTTCAAGTTGCTCTTTATTTTCTTTACATCATCTGTAATAATTTCTTTAATCCCACAATCTTTATAGTTTTATTGCCTAATTATAAGTAAGCACACATGCATTTTTAGGGAAAATGCAGTTATTTCATTTGAAGAAGAATATATATCTGAGAAGATAATTAAATATTTAGAAGAAATAGTTTCAAAAATGCACCTGTTGCTTAAAATGCAAGAAAGCAGAAAACCTTGGTAGGTGAACATGTAAGGGTAAGTCTAATAAATCTTTTAATCTTTAGGTTTGTTAATGATGATAGCCTTTACATAGCTCAGATTTTAGCTTTTTTTCTCTTCTAAAACTGTGACAAATACAGAGTATTTTTCACTCATTTTGAGAAAATAAAATGGAATTTCACAGTAATTTGCTGGAAGATATGGATGTTAATAAGATTTGATATAATCTGATTTATGTGAATTAAATCATTTTAGTTGTTAAGCTTGTGCAATGGAAACTCAAATTTTAGATAATTCTATGTTTCTGGAACAAAGTAAGATGAGCAAGGAAAGACATTATCACCAAAATTTGTAAAACAAAACCAAAAGAAAAACATTGGAGGAAAAAAAGGTTGCTTTAGCATACCAACCTGAGTTGGGATTCAGCAGTTACAATGAAAATCTAGACTCATCATCCTATGCACCACTGTCACAAAAGAAGAAAATGAGAAAATAGAGTCAGGGCTCAGGAGAGTTAGAATTGAAATATAAATTAAATGTAATCATGCAGTGTATTACCACCTAGGCACCTGCAGAGTTCAAAAACCCATTTCAGCATAAACATAGCAACGGGCTGTTCCATCTGTAACAAGCTGACCTCAAAGCGAAAATAATGTGATCTATTTTCACAATTGAAGCTGACTCTTGAGTAAAGAAATGTGATTTTAAGGGCATAGTTGGCACAGTGTTGCAATTCAAATGCACTGTTCAAGTCTTAAAGAATATCATTGATCAATCTTCTCCTTTTTTTTCTTCCTCTCCTATCCCCTTGTAAAAACACTGAAAATATAAGACACAAAATTTGAATTTGGAAAATAAAATATTAAAAAAGAAATGATTCACAATTGATTGAAAACAAGTTTTCCAGTGATGATTTTAAGAACAGTGTATGTAATCATGTCCTATGCTCCAGAGTATAGTTGCAATTATTTTGGCTAAAAAAAAAATCACTATTCTCCAATTACAACACCTAAACAGATTTTAACATGAACTCACATGACTTGGGTATACATGGAGTTAATAACTGGTGAGCATCAAACACTAGAGAATAATGATTCCTTCCACTCTCCCAGAGAAGTTTGAGGTTCCTGAAACTTATTATATATACATCTATATATATTATATATACATCTATATATTATATATATAATATACATCTATATATATTATATATAATATATACATTTACATATATTATATATACATCTATATATATATTTAATATGTGTGTGTAGTCACACACATACTAGATATATACAATGAAAAAGAAACTGGGGGTCAGGCAGGGTGACTCAGGCCTGTAATCCCAGCACTTTGGGAGGCCAAGGGGGACAGATCACCTGAGGTCAGAAGTTCAATGCCAGCCTGGCCAACATGGTGAAACGTTGTCTCTATTAAAAATACAAAAATTAGCAGGGTGTGGTGGTGGGTGCCTGTAAACCCAGCTACTCGGGAGACTGATACAGGAGAATCACTTGAACTGGGGAGGCGGAGGCTGTAGTGAGCCAAGATCATGCCATTGCATTCTGGCCTGGGCAACAGAGCAAAACTCCATCTCAAAAAAAAAAAAAAAAAAAAAAGAAGAAGTAGAAGAAGACAAGAAATTGTGATGCAAAGGAATATTATTCAGACTTAAAAAATAAGAGGATATTTCCATTTATGACAATATATATGAACCTGGAGAACATTAAGCAAAGTGAAATAAGCCAAACACAGAAAGAAAAATACTGCATGACTTCATTTATATGTGGTATCTAAAAAATGACAAATACATAGGAGTGGAGAGAGTAGAAAAGTAGTTGTCATTGGGAGGGGGAGAAAATGAGAAGGTGTAGGTCAAGAGGTACAAATTGCAAATATGTAGAATGAATCTATCTGGAAATGCAATGTGCAGCAAGAGGACTAAATTTAATATTATACTATATTCAAAAAGATGAGTCAATAATAATTCATATATGTATATATAATATAGTAAATAACTGTGTATACCTTATACAACTACTTTAGAAATATTCTAGCTAAAAACAAACCAAAATACATTATGCTTAATAAGAGAAAATGAAAAAATATTTTAATATGTAACTGTGATTTTTAATACTGAGTATCAACTTGATTGGATTGAGGGATAGGAAGTATTAATCCTGGGTTTTTGTGTGGGTGTTGCCAAAAGAGATGAGTCAGTGGGTTGAGGAAGGCAGATCCACTCATAATCTGGTTGGCACAGTCTAATCAGCTTTCAGCAAATATAAAGCAGGCAGAAAAACCTGAAAAGGAGAGAGACAGGCCTAGCCTCCCAGCCTGCATCTTTCTCCCTTGCTGGATCCTTCTTGCCCTGGAACACTGGACTCCAAGTTCTTCAATTTTGGGACTTGGAATGGCTCTCCATGCTCCTCAGCTTACAGACAGCCTACTGTGGAACCTCGTGATCATGTAAGTTAATACTTAATAAACTTCCCATAGATATCCTCCTATTAGCTCTGTCCCTCTAAGAGAACCCTGACTAATACAATAACCATTTTCTACTAGTATATAGGCAAGTAGATTAGGATATGTACTAATTAGTAGCAACATTTAAACAAGTGTCATATTGTATTACTGAGATGAAGTACCATCATTAAAGGCATTGCTCTTTCTTTTTTTATTAAAAGAAAAGAAAAATAAATATGATTACTAGTATTTACAGGCTTTTTTAAGCAAGTTTTTTATATTTCTCGCATTTTTGATGTCTGTGATATAAAATATCTCCATTCAGTATGTAGTATATATAGATCATTCGTTCATTTGAACATGATTTTAAAAAGAAAGTATTCATTTGAAGACTTCTTTGTCAGAAATATAACATCCTCATTGTCTGGAAAAACAGTCCTTTTACAGATAACATAAAAATATGGAATTTTGTTTTACATGTATAATTGAGTTATCAGGAAAGGTTTTGGAAGTCAGTTCACGGGAGAGGTAAGTGAACAAAAATCTCCATTTGTCTTGAGAGTATCTCCCTAATGGACTGTAACTTGGGTTCTAATAGAGCATGGTCACTGATGGCCAATAAACTCAGGTTTTGACTTCTAAAGCTAGACTGTAATTGCTAGTAATTATTCAGATTCTTAATCAGTCCAGATATTTTAGTTTATTTTTCTCCAACACCAGCATGCCTATGGTTGGTTGACTTCATTCACTCTTATCCCGGGAAGTGTTCTCCACATTGGTGGGTTCAAGTGCATTGCTGCAAGCTAGCTAAATTCCTAAAGCCTGCCAACAGCCCAACAGCCTGCAGTTAAAGTGTTATCACACACTAAAATGGTAAAAATAAGGCCAGGAGCAGTGGCTCACGCCTGTAATCCCAGCACTTTGGGAGGCCGAGGTGGGTGGATCATGAGATCAAGAGACCGAGACCATCCTGGCCAATATGGTGAAACCCTGTCCCTACTAAAAATACAAAAAATTACCCAGGCATGGTGGTGCATGCCTGTAGTCCCAGCTACTCTGGAAGCTGAAGCAAGAGAATTGCTTGAAACTGGAAAACGGAAGTTGCCATGAGCCAGGATTGTGCCACTGCACTCCAGCCTGGCGATAGAGCAAGACTCCATCCCAAAAAAAGAAATGATAAAAATAATCATTCTTATATGTGAGATATAAAGCTTCTGCAGGTCCTATATAATGAATCTCCCCTATTAATGGCCTTGAAAAGAAGGCACAGAATTGTCTGACTTTAAGACAGATAAATCCAGTGAGGTACTACTGCCATCATCATAGTGACTGACAGTTACTGACAGCCTGCTGTATTGACCACTCATCAAAATAGGCTGAAGTACAGCACAGCCACAGAAGATGCTGTACCTAGATTTATATAAATACTGGATTTATTGTTAAAAGACCAGATGGGTGTACAGTCTCCTGGACTACCCAGATCTGTATTGTTTAAGAAATGACCATATGTGTTGACTAACTATGGGAACAGATGCAAATATTTAGCAACAAGCTGATCGTATTGCCACACATGTACCTGCCCAAAGAGGGTTCCACATCTAGAAGAAAAATCCTTTCTGCCAACAAAACCTATGCATTCAGTTACCTTTCCTTGGGATTGTGAAACTCTGGAGACTCTTATGTATCCTAACTTCTGCGTGTCTAATTTAAACATTCGCTGCCTGTGATTGTGGTGTTTGTTCCTGCAGCATACTTGACAAGTTTCTTCCGTGGGAAAGAGAAAGGAGAATGTATTCAGAAAGAGCCATATAGAGGGCTTCAAAGTAAAAATAATTTCTCATTACTGTGCTGTGTAGTGAGCACACAGGAATTCATTTCACTTTTATCCTTTGAACTTAACAATAGTATAATATGCCATTTTTGGTACACATCATTTCCATAAAATATTTCATATGAATATATGAGAAGTCTACTCCTGCTATTCCCAAACTGTGCTGAAGCACACTGGGCTGTCACAGAAAATTTACATGGGTACTGTGGGTTATTATACAATGTTTAGGTAGACACAGATATTATACAATTTTGGACAACTGTCAGTGTGCAAACTATCAGCCCGATGAAGAATATAGTTTCAATATTAGGTTGCTACATTCCTCCAGTGATGTCATTTCTTTGCAGAGCTTGGTTTTCAGTAGTTATTGTGATAAAAGTAGACACTATGCAAAATCTGTGTGGAACAGAAAATGAGAGTAGGAAAGTTCAATCTGATTACAAAATTTGAGAACTTGTTCAGTGCCCAAGTTTACCGGGTGTTACTACATAAATATTTAAGTTATTTGAAAGAATCTACATAATAAATAAAATACACATATATATATCTTATTCATATATATACAGACAAATGCTGTTTTTTGTGCTTTGCTTTATTGTGCTCTGCAGATACTATGTTTTACACAAATTGAAGTATTGTGGCAACCCTATATCCAGCAAGTCTTTCAGCACCATTTATCCAACAACATGAACTCACATCATATCTCTGGGTCATATTAGGGTAATTCTCAGAATATTTCAGACTTCTTCTTTATTATTATATCTGTGATAGTGATCTATGATCTCTGATGTTACTATTTTAATTGTTTTGAAACACCACCAAACACACCCACATAAAAGGACAAACTTAATTCATAAAAGTTGTGTGTTCTGATTGCTCCACTAACTGGTCTCTTCTTCCTCCTTCTTGGGTTTCCATATTCCCTGAGACAAAAATATACTGAAATTGAGGCAATTCGTAATTCTGTAATGGCCTCCAAGTGTTCAAGTGAAAGATAGTTGAATATTTTCACTTTAAATAAAAACTAGTAATGATTAAGCTTAGTGAAGAAGACATGTCAAAAGCTAAGGTAAACCAAAAGTTGGGCCTTATGCACCAAGCAGTTATTAGGTTGTGAATGTTAAAAAATAAAAAGTTCTTAAAGAAAATTAAAAGTGATACTCCAGTAAAGCACAAATGATAAGAAAGTGAAACAGCTTTGTTGCTGATATGGAGAAACTTTGAATGGTCTGGATAGGTCAAACCAACCACCACATTCCCATAAGGCAAAGCCTAATTCAGATCAGGACCCTAACTCTCTTGAATTCTATGAAGGCTGAGAGAAGGGAGGAAGTTGCAGAAGAAAAATTTAAAGCTAGCGAGGTTTGTTCACGTGGTTTATGGAAATAAGCCATCTCCGTAACATAAAAGTGCAAAGTGAAGCAGCAAGTGCTGAATGAAAAGTGCAACAAGTTATCTAAAGATCTAGGTAAATTAATTTATGAAAGTGGTTACAATATGATGGGATTTCAATAGACACAAGAGCCTTCTGTTGGAAGAAGATGCCATGAGGACTTTTGAAGCTAGAGAAACTTTAATTCCTGGCAAGCTTCAGTGGACAGAATGATTCAATTTTATTAGGGGCTAGTGCACCTGGTAACTTTAAGTTAAATCCAATGCTTATTTACCATTCTGAAAGTCATATAATCCTTAAGATTTATGCTGAATCTACTCTGTCTGTGTGGTATAAATTCAGTGACAAAGCTTGAATGAAAGCACATCTGTTTACAGGATAGTTTGCTGAGTATTTTAAGTCCACCGTTGAGATCTACTGCTCAGAAAAGCAAGAGTCCTTTAAAAAATTACTGCTCATTGACAATGCACCTGGTCACCCAAGAGCTCTGATGGAGATGGACAAAGAGATTAATGTTTACATGTCTACTAACACATTATCCTTTCTACAGCCCATAGATCAAGGAGTAATTTTGACTTTCAAGTCTTATTATTTAAGAAAGACATTTCATAAGTCTACAGCTGCTATGGACAGTAAGTTGTCTGATGGATCTGGTAAAAGTAAAATGAAGACTTTCTGGAAAGGATCCACCATTTTAGAGGCCATTAAGATCATTTGTGATTCCTCGGAGGAGGTCAAAACAGCAATATTGACAGGAGGTTGCAAAAAGTTGATTTCAACCCTAATGTATGACTTAGAGGGGTACAAGACTTCAGTGGAGAAAGTCATTACATATGTGGTGAAAATAGCAAGAAAACTAGAATTAGACGTGGAGCATGAAGATGTAACTGAATTGCTGCAATCTCATGATAACACTTGTATGAATGAGGAGTTACTTCTTATGGATTAAAAAATAAAGAGATTTCTTGAGGTGGAATCTACTCCTGCTGAAGATGTTTTAAACATTGTTGAAATGGCACCATCAAGTATTAGAATTACATCAACTTAGTTGATAAAACAGTAGCAGGAGTTTGAGAGAATAGATTCCCATTTTGAAAGATGCTCAATTGTTCGTAAAATACTATCAAACAGTGTCACATGCCAGTGACATGTGATAGTACTGCTTGTAATTCCAGGACTCTGGGAGGCCAAGGTGGGCGGATCACCTGAGGTCGGGAGTTTAAGACCAGGTGGGCACATCATCTAAGGTCAGGAGTTCAAGACCAGCCTAACAAAGATGGAGAAACCCCAACTCTACTAAAAATACAAAATTAGCCAGGCACAGTGGTGCATGCCTATAATCCCAGCTACTTGGGAGGCTGAGGCAGGAGCACTGCTTGAACTTTGTTTATCCTACATATCTGCCATTTTGTAGCCTCTATATCTCACCATTTCCTGCTCCCAACCCTGGTAATCATTGTTTTGTTCTATATCTCAGTATATTTAATATTTTTTATTCCAAATATACAAGAGATCATAAAACATTTTTCTTTTTGTGTCTGGCTTATTTCACTTAGCGCAGTGTCCTCCAGGCTCATCTGTGTTACGTCAAATAGAAAAATGGCTGTGTCACTTTGCATTGCCACCACCAAGGAATGAGAGTTTCTGTTACTCCACATCCTTTCCAGCCATGGGTGTGGTCAGTGTTTAGGATTTTAAGCATTCTGATAGGTGGGTAGTGGTATCTCACTGTTGCTTTAAGTTGTAGTTTCCTAAGGACAAATGATGCAGGGCATATATTGATATGCTTTGTTGATATATGTCTATTTTCTTAGGCAAAGTATCCACTCAGATGTTTTGCTCATTTTATAATTAGGTTGTTCACTTTTTTATTATTGAGTTCTAAGAATTCTGTATGTATTTTGAATACCAGTCTTATATAGGATATGCATTTTGAAAAGATTTTCTCCAAATTTGTGGCTTATCTTTTCTATCTCTTAGCAGTATCTTTCACAAAGCAAATAATAATAATAATTTTAATAAAGTCAAAAGTATCAATTTTTTTCTTTCATGTATTGTGCTTCTAGTTTTGCATCTAAAATTCATCACCAAGCCAAGGTCATCTAGAATTTCTCCTATAATTATATTTCAGAAGTTTTTGAGTCTCATATGTCACATTTAGTTCTTAGATTCATTTTGAGTTAATTTTTGTGAAAGGAGTGAGGCCAATGTCTAAATGTTTCTTTTGAGGTGAGTACATTGTTTTTGAGGGGAGGCATGCAATGTTTAGTTGTTTATTTAAAAGAAATTTATTAAAAATACCATCTTTTTTGAATATTTTTTGAATATCCTTTTTTGTCAAATGTCAGTTGACTATATTGGTGCGAATATATTTTTAGGCTTAGACTCTCTGTTCCATGATGCATGAATTATTTTTCTATTCTTTAACTAATATCACAGTATTTTAATTATTGTAAGTTAATAATAATTCTCGAAGTTAGTTAGTGTTGAACTGACTTTCTTATTCTTCTGCAGTATTGTATCACCTCTTCTGGCACTTTGGTCTTCTATAAAAATTTCAGAATCAATTCGTCTATATCCATAAATTAACTTGCTGTAATTTGGTCAGAATTGCATTGACTTTATAGATGAGTTTGGAAAAATCTGGCATTGAAATTTCCTATCAGTGAACACAAAATGCCTCTCCATTTATTTAGTTCTTTGATTTCTGTCATTGGTGTTTTGTAGATTTTCTCAAATAAATATTGAATTTTGATAAATGTTTTCCTCAATCCTTCAATTTTAGAGTTAATTTATTATTATTATGTTATTATTGTTATTATTACAGAGGCAAGTTCTAGCTTGCTCCCTTGGAATATAGTGGCATGATTACAGCTGGAATATAGTGGCATGATTACAGCTCACTGAAACCTGGAACTCTGGGGCTAAAGTGATTCTCACACCTCAGCCTCCCAATTAGCTAGGATTATAGGAATGTGCCACCATACCCGGCTAATTTTTGTAGATTTTTTTCTAGAGATGAAGTCTTTCTATGCTCCCAGGCTCGTCACTAACTTTTTAAAAATTTTTCTACAGATGAAGTCTTCCTAGGCTGCCTACTTTGTCCTTCTTTTGATATTTCCATCATACATGTTATATCTTTTATAATTGTTCCTTAGTTCTTGAATATTATGTGGCCATCATTGTTTACTCTTGTTATTTTTCTTTTTACATTTCAGTTTGGAACGTTTCTGCAAGCTTCCTGATTCTTTCCTTATCCATGTGAAGTCTACTGGTAAGCTGATCAAAAACATTCTTTATTTTTGATACATTATTTCTATTTTTTCAATTTGTTTTGATGCTTTATTAGTGTTTTTCTTCCACTTATTTGATTAGCCATGTGTTCTCGCATGGCATCCACTTTTTCCATGACAGACCTAAGCATATTAATCATAGTTATTTTATTTTATTTAAAAATTTTTTTTGAGATGGAGTCTCACTCTGTCTTCCAGGCTCGAATGCAGTGGTGTGATCTTGGCTCACTGCAAATTCCTTTTCCTCATCCAAGAGATTCTTGTGCCTCAGCCTCCTGAGTAGCTGGGATTACAGGCATGTGTCACCATGCCTGGCCAGTTTTGCTTTTTTTAGTAGAGAAGGGGTTTCATCATTTCAGTCAGGCTGGTCTCAAACTCCTGACCTCAAACAATCTGCCCACCTTAGCCTCCCAAAGTGCTGGGATTACAGACTTGAGCCACCGTGAGCAGCCTATTGTAGTTATTTTAAATTTCTATCTGATTACTCCAATATTTTTGCCATATGCAAGTCTGATTTATACTTTGTTTATTCAGATTGTGGTTTCTTTCTTGCCTTTTAGCATAACTTTTTTGAATGCTGGACATGACATTTTGGGTAAGAGGAAACTGAAGTCAATAGGTCTTTACTGTGAGGATTTTTTAAAAATGCATTTTAATTGAATTTAGACCTTGTTCAATGTGTGTTTCAGCTGTAGGTGTCAAGGGCTTCCATTTCTTCTAGTGTCCTTGTTTGCCTCTGCTGTTGACTTTGGGCTTCCCTAAAAACTTCTTCTTAAATGGAGTGTGTGTCTTGTAGCTTTCTAAGTTGTAATTTACTGTTACGCAGTATATGAAGCTCTGTTGATTTGGTGGTAAGGTACCAGGAAAGGAAAGCATTCTATAATCTGTGCTATTTATTTATTGCTGGTGAGTCATGGTTCTTGTGCTGTGACTTTCAAAATAATTTCTTAGTTTTTTGTATTTTTCTCTCCTGTGTAAAACAGGAGAGATAAAAGTTCACTAATTGATATTTTCCAGGTTCTATGACATTCTAAAAGCATTTCTTTGAGAGTTGGCCTTTATTAAAAAAAAAGAAAGAAAAATGTACAAAGAACAGTTGTTTAGGATGTATTTTAAAATGATGAATTTTCTGCTTTGCATATGTTACAATGGTTACTTTTTCCCATCTTCTTACAAAAAGTATGATCAGATTTTTCTCAGACACTTACAGTGAGAACCTGATGGGGCTCCTGATAGCAAAACTCATGTACTTGTGAGAATTACCTAAAACTGTACCCTCCATAGTTTTTAACTCTCAAGTTAGTTCATAGTGAGCCTCCAGCAACTCATCAATTGGGGTTTAAGTATTCATGCTTTCTTGGTTCTGCCATGGGGCTTCTGCTCCTGGTAAGCTGTGATTCTTTATTTCTGCTTCTTTTCAATTTTTCAGGTTACCAATTTGCACTGACACTCCAATTCTCTGATGAATCTAAGAATAGTTCCTTTTCAATGTGTTTAGATTTTTTTCTTGTTGTAACATGGGAGTGATGACTTTGAAGACCTATAAAATCCAGGAATCTACAAATTTTGACAGACAATAATTACTTGTTTTAAGGGAAATCTAAATAAAGGAAGCGGTTTTGATGGCTTAAATTAAATGCCATAATTTCTTTTATAGTTCAGAGTTTCTTTTAATAAAAGGGGAAATATTCTGACTTAGCTAACCCTTATTGACTTTCATCATCATTTCTCAAGCTCTGCTTAAGAGTATAAAGTTCAGTTATATAAATATTAAAAATAACAGTTAAAGAATATTAATGAATTGGTTTCTATGTGTCTGCTTTTGTAATAAGAACTTTGCATTCAGCGTCTAAGTCCACACAAGAGTTCTGAAAGATGTTAATAACATACTTAATTTTCAGTTGAGAAGAAAAAGCCATAAAGAGTTTACATTATTTAACTAAGGTCTCACAGGTCAGAGATAACACAGATAGAGTTTGAATTAGATGAATCTTACTTCAAAGCTAGCTGTCTGATAATGTCTTTTAAGTTTTATTCCCTCAATGTAAGAGAAATCTATTATTTACCTATTGATAAAGTTTACTCTCTCTCTCTCTCTCTCTCTCTCTCTCTCTCTATATATATATATATATATATATATAATCATGAATGAAACTTAAAAACATCCTGAGTAAAAGAAGCCAGGCAAAATATACCACCTACTATATGAATTCATTTGTATGAGATTCTAATTGATAGACCCAGAAAAAAGAGCAATGTTTGCCTGGGTTTGTGCAATCAAGAGATTGGTAGAAAAGGTGCTTTAATGAGGTTATACAAGAGAGTAATCTCCCACAATTCATTGAAATTATATACTCAAATTTTGGGCATTTTGTTGTCATAAATTATACCATGATATATAAACACAATGTAATGAAAAATCTAAAGAAATATTACATAGATATTAGGCATATGAAAAGATACTCCACTTTACTAGGTGTTAGTGTGTTTTCCATTGCTATAAAGAAATACCAGGGTGAGTAATATAAAGAAATGAAGTTTATTTTGGTTTTTGGTTCTGCAGACTATACAAGAAATTTTTTGGTTCTGCAGACTATACAAGAAGCATGGCACCAGCATCTGCCTGCGAAAAGGGCTCAGGAAACTTTTAGTCACAGAGGAAGGGAATAGTAGCTAACCAGGCATATGATGAGAGGGAGCTAAGAGAGCAGAGAGAGGTCTCAGTCTTTTAAACAACCAGGTCTCCTGTGAACTCATTACTGCAGGGAGGGCACCAAGCCATTCATGAGGGATCCACCCCATGACCTAAACTCCTCCCACTGGGCTCCACCTTCAACACTGGTAATCATTTTTAAGTATGAGATATGGAGAGGACAAATATCCACACTATGTTACTAATATTTAGGGAAACACAATAGTGTACCACAATCAAATTGGCAGAAATGAAAATGTCTGAAAATAGCAATTGTGTGCATGAATGTGGAGAATCATAAACTCACATACTTGCCTCGTGGGGAAGTTAATTGGTTCAATAGCTAGGGGCAATAGCTGGTAGGATTTGGACAAGCCACATGCACAAGGTCACATGCAGTCAACCTGTCTGGGTTCAAACCCTGCTCATTTACTTAATATAAGTGCTTGACCAATTTCTTTATTTGCAATCTGAGGATAATCATTAAAGCTACTACATAACAAAGTTATGAGCATTAGGTTAGCTAATATATGTAATATGTGTAAAGTGCTTAGAACAATGCCTGGTTTAATCAGGGAAGGATACACAGGAGATTCCTCTTTTTATAAAACATTTATTTTTGCTTTGTTTCTTTGAACAATATCTGAATTAAATAGGATCATGTTAAATTTTGTCCAGCATGTGTTGTGTCACAAGTGCTCATTATTCTATTTGAATGGATTAATATATAAACTGTGCAGTTTTTCTACACTGGTCCTAATTTGTTTACTTGTTTTATCTTCTAACCTTGGTACTACTTGTATTTATTATCCGACCTCTAAAAGAATAAAATATTTTCAGCAGAGGTTTAAAGCATATTTCATAAGAACAGACTTAGTTTATATACATGTGTATATCTTATTTTTATTTTATAAGCTGTGGATATTAAAACTGAATTCACATTACTTACATTTTAATAAAAAATGTATAGTTCTTTGATAATATTTAGCATTAATTTATTTTATTAGTACTTTGCCTTCGTTATTTTTTGTAGACTCATTTGTTTTGCTTAATTACCCTGTATTTTAGCCAAGTTTAATAACGAATAGCCCAGACTCAAGCATCTGGAGATAAGTTGCTTCTTCTCTAAGAGTTTAAATGTTGATTATGCTCATTATTCATATGTTCATCAAATTTCCATATACTTTCCTTCTTATTGTTGTCTCAGATTCCATTATTTGTTATAATGTTTTGAAAAAGCATTTTATTATTATATCATAAATCATTTCTGAAACATTTCCCAAAAATCAATGGACAAAATCATGTAATTTCAACATTTTTCTTAAAGGTAAATTGAGTTGTCAGACTAAATGATGTGGGAATTCAAAATTGAAAGTTGCTGTGAGAGAGAGAAAAAGAGAATAGATTGGAACTAATAAAATATTAGTTTACCAAAAAAGAGAGAGCTTTTTCTAGTGTAAACTATTTAACGTAGTTGAGCTATAGAGCATTTAAATCTATCATGGGATGAGAATGGAGGCAGCAGGAAATAAGAACAAATAGTTGTTGAGTAGATTTAAAATGAAAATATGTCTACTGCCATTTCCTACATCTTAAAATCAGGTGGAATGTTGTTAAGCTATCAGGAGATATTTTATTTAAAGTACTTTTTTCACCCACATCTATAGCATTTTAATTTTCTAGATGGTAGCATTATAGGCAAGTTTATAATTTTTGAGCTTTAGATTTAACAATAGCATATATCACTCTTGGAAAATTGTATTGTTAAAAATGAATTTAATACCCTAAAAGAACACAAAGTTTAGAACAAAAATTAGATTCAATTTTTATGATGTACTCAACAGCTAGGATCCTTCTAGTTCCTAAAACTTGTCAGTTGTTGAAGAGAATACAATAGTAAGAGTTGTTCTATAGTCTATAAAGAATATGTCATGGATAACTTTCATGTGAAACATACAGATGTAATGTATTTTGCTGAATATACAAAATATTCAGTGTACCATAATCAAATTGGCAGAAATGAAAATGATTGAAAATGATCGAACCAAATATATTCAATCACAATGGTACAAGGAAGTGGTTTAGAATATTGGTTTTATAATTTGCATTTCTGGGTACCAACTATGCTAGCTAACTGATTAAAGCAAATTACTATGTCTTTCTGTGCCTCAATTTCTTTATTTTCTAATGGGAGATTTTTAAAGAATTTACTTACCCCCATGGGTTTGATATAGAACTAATAAATTAACCAATGTAACAAGCATAGTAAACTAATACAAAGTTAGTAATTGCTAAGTAAATATTAGTTTATTTTATTTAGATTTTTCATTGATAAACATGTAACTTGCATTCAAAAGTTTTATTTAAGCACATTTACTAAAATGTTAAAAGGGAAGGGAAACTAAAAAATGTAAAACTGAAAACGTGGAATCAGCTTATTTTTACCACATCACTACCTTCATTTTACCATCACAACACGGTTCAACATTTCACAGCTACACAAATAGTCAGTGAATAGGACAGGATGGAATCTAATATTCTTATCCCAGAGTTAGCATTCTTTCCACAAAACTTCTCTTATTTGTCTTTAGATTCCTTTCTCAATGTGTCATAGATGACAACGCCCTTCTAAGAATGTATTTTAGAGCAGTAAATACTAACCAATAATTCATATGAGCATCGATTGTACAAATATGAAATGCTTCAATTCATTGGCATTACTTATTATTAATAATTTATAGAAGAATTTCTAGTTAGCTTACCACTGGGTGATGACATTTTGGGACTGTCCGGAAAATATGGCAGAGTCAACACTGGGTTAGCCACACTGTATCCTCTCCATACGCTCATTAAAATGTCAATCAACAAATAATATAGGCATGTATTCACAATGACAAATGAATGGGAGAGAAGGCAACTATTGATTACCCATGCCAACAGAATTTTGGAAGATAGACGATGGATAACAATTAACACAATGGAGAAGAGAAAGCTGAGTTTGTATGCTATGACTTCTTATAAGAAGCAATCAAGTATGCACAAGGAACAAAAGTTCCATGAATTGGAGATACATACACTTATGACAGTAGCACTTGAGGAAGAAGCATGAAAATTAGAAATTCTTGAAAATCTAATTAATAATACATATTCTCATACATACATACATATGCAGTTGGAAAGTTGTAAGTCAGCTCTCCAAATGGGATATAGCAATTTTATTCTCTGGATAAACTAAACCTGATAAACTTCAGGCTAGGGCACCAAGGAAGAGGTGCGGCTACATTCTAACAAACGTATTTTGGGGATATGAGAAGTCCTAATAAAATACAACTTTCCTATCTGGTTTTAGAACCATCTGAGATACAGACAAATGGAAATTAAAATGCAAGCTTTATGATGAGCATAGGTGAGCATAGATGCAGGTGATCCTTAAACAACATAATAGTTGAGGTGCTGACCCTCCACACCGTTGTAAATCCATGTATAACTTTTTACTCGCTGAAAACTTAACTATTAATTACCTATTGATGTCTGGAGGGCTTAATGACAATATACAGTCAATTAAATATATTTTGTATGTTTTATGTATGTATATATATTATGTTACAATAAAGTACGCTAGGAAAAGAAAATATCATTAAGGAAATTGTAAGGAAAAGAAAATACATTAACAATATTGTACTGTATTGATCAATACCATAAGTTTATGTCATCTGTTTACAAGATGAATCCTGTCTGAAATGGTGGATAATCACAGCTGCAGATCTCAATCTAAGAAACATAGGAAGCAATTCACCTTTTTGCTTGTAATATCATGACTTTTCTCTGCATCTTGGGAGCACTCCTAGTATCACTAGTGGCACTTCAAATGGGTACCATGGTGTTGTTCAAGGTTTATAGTATTGCACAAAATATGATGTAAAATACACACCACAACAGATCACTTTATGTTGCCATATGCAATTTACTGGAGAGGTGAACTGTTTACACAGAGATGGTTAGCAATCTACATCATTTTAAGTGGACACTTGCAACACTTATGCTCATTGCAATAACAACAGTAGGTAGCTGTGAAATTATACAATAGTACAGTACAAACTACAGTAAATGTTAAGCAGTTATGATTTAACATTGCATCCTTATGTTTGTTTACATTTCTCTTGACTGTGAATGGTGCCATATATGGTCTGTGTTTGTGTAAGTTCTGATTAATTTTAACTGTTTATAATAGATATATATACTTTATAGTAGTAAATGGTAAACTAGCTAGTATCTACGTATATTTTTTGTGTTTGTGACATACCTATTTTTTCCTTAATTCTTTCAATGTTTTTAGGGTTCTGGGTTCATATAAAAGTTTTTTTCAAATCTCTAAAATGTTTAAACAATCCTGCATGATCTGCTGCACATGTACTCCAGAACCTGAAGTACAATTGAAAAAAAAATAATGACCCAAGAATGACAATGGGAAAATATGACATTTTCTGGTGTTGGATATAATAATGGATAGAAACAGAGGAGTGGAAAAATAGTCTAGCTCTTTTGCCATGGCAACAATAAGTGCATTTACTATGTAAACGGAAGAAGGAAAGGCATTTATTTGGTCCTTGTGCCTGTTCCTCTCTAATTCTCCATTTCTCTTGTTTTTAGTTTAGTTTAGATTTTCAAAAGTTGGAAGCCAGTTACCTTACAATGACATTGATCATTTCTTTAAATACCTAAGGTATGCAGGTATATTCTTGACTCCATAATATTTTACTGTTTAAAAATAAATAAATGAATGTTTTTTTAAAGGTGAAAATATGCATATACAGATTTATTGATAAAATATCCATATATAAGTGAGCCTGATGAGTTTTAACCCATGTTGTTTAAGGGTCAACTGTAATTGATAAGATGTACCTTTAGATTTGAAACACAAATAGGCTTTCTAATTCTCCAAAGAATTACATTGACTTACCTACTCCATTAGTTGAGACTGTGAAACTTTAAGCTTCCTCTGTAGACTTCTCCATTGGAAAAGTATGGCACAGAGAACCTTAGGTTGCATGTGGTCTGGCTGGCTCCTAAAAGGATGGGAAGAAGGAGTGGAGCTGAGTATACCCAGTTCTATTTGATATACTCATTCATTAGTTAGCAGTGGGGTGAGAAGTCATACAATGCTCCTTTCCAGGGAAATCCACCCAACAATAAGGCAGATTACAAAGAAGGAAAAGTACTGAACCATGGGACACCCTTAGCCTCTTTCCGCAGTTCATTTCCCACCAGATTGGTATCCAGCATGGAGTATCACCCTAAACCCCTACTTCCAGGACACCCAAGATTGTGGATTGGAAACTTTATTTTAGAGACATTCAATGACTTCAGTGAAAACTCTAGCGACACCATTTTATAGCATGCTTTAAACATGGATATTTATTTCTCTTTTTTTATTTGCTTTGGTGTTATTTATTTCTTGACATTGAGAGCCCTTCCTTTTAAACGTGCATTGTCATTTCTTCGTCTGGTTGAAGGCTTTCTTCTGTTGTAGTTGTTGGTTGGCTTGCTACCTTTCCCCATCCCCAAACCCTGCTTAGTACAGGCAGTCATCATTCCTTGCTTACAATGTTATGATAGCTTCCTTACCTAGGATTTCTGCCACTAGAATTCCCATTTCTGAAGACTTTGTATAGTGTAGCTATTGATTCATTCAAAACCTGAATCTGTGTCTGCAAATGTCAGATATTGACTACCATTTGCAAATCACCCAGAGGGCCTTTCTAAGTCCATTTATCATTTGTCTCTGCTTGCTTGCTTGCTTGCTTCATTTCTTTTCCTTATTTCAAAAGTAATACATATTAATTACAGAAAAATCTAGAAAGATGGGTTCCCAAAAAGAAGAAAATAAAATTACCTATACTAGCACTCCTCAGATGGAGATGAATCACTTTAAACAATTTAGCACGCATTTTTTCCAGTAAAGTCAAGTTCTGAATTTGCTTTTCTGTTACCTACACTGATTTGGTCAAAAGGGTCTATTTATTATGAAGACATACTGCTCTCATTACTAATTTGCTTTTTGTTTTGAAGATAGCGTGGAAGTTTCAAGTATAGAATCCTTCATGTTCAGAAATATATAGAAAAACTAGATTAGTGAAATCATCCACCCTTCTTCAGTCACAATTCAATGCTGCAATCTGTGAGGTAATTTGCTTAAAAATACTATAAATTTTCTCAGAAATAAAATACAAATCATATATATATATATATATATATATATGTATATATATATTTTTTTTTCTGAGGTTGGGCTTTGCTCAGTCGTTCAGAGCTGGAGTGCAATGGCACGATCTCAGCTCACTACAACCTCCGCCTCCCAGGTTCAAGCAATTCTCCTGCCTCAGCCTCCCAGGTAGCTGGGATTACAGGCACGTGCCACCATACCCAGCTAATTTTTATGTTTTTAGTAAAGACAGAGTTTCACCATGTTGGCCTGGTTGATCTCGAACTTCTGACTTCGTGATCCACCTGCCTTTTCCTCCCAAAGTGCTGGGATTACAGGCATGAGCCACAACGCCCAGCTACAAATATTTTATAAAATTCGTAGAACATATCACTAATTAAGAGCATTAACCTAAAATAAAATAGAGAGTAGCTATCACTGAAAACAGTAAAATTTGACATAAGTGAGAAAACTAATCTCAATACCATTTCACCATTACACTAATTGAAACAGTAAAATTGGCTGTGGAAATAATCAACAGAGTATCTGAAACTAGAAAAATTTGTAAAATTTTTATTGACTAAAACTTAAAAATATATTCTTATTGACAAAACATACTTGAAAAATTATTTTCTATGGTTTAAGAGACTATTGTCATCAATTTTACTTTTGGAATTTATGACACAATTGAATGGAAAGAAACAAAATAACAGAAAATACAATCAGCAAAATTGAAAATAAATAAATAAATGTGGTCGATTGAGCAAATCTTTTCTGTTAAATGTATCAGAAAATAACTCTTCCTGCTGGCAATGCTTAAACTGTCTTAATTATAATAGTGATCAAAGAACTACTACATTTGCTTAATTGGGTTAGTATGAGAAAATACCTTTTGAGAGAAACTCATCAATGTTGCCATAATTCAGTTAAAATCTTCACCAATAAAGCAGAATTTAAAATGTTCTGGGTCAAAAAATCAGAAACTAATTAGTAGGGTCAAAATTTTATGTAGAAACTATCTCTCCCTCACATTGAATTGAAAGCATCATTTAGTAATCCATATTTTACAAATGCATGTAATCTATTTGGTCTCCAATTTTCTTTTCTTTATTTAAAAACTATAAATAGTTAAATGTTGTTACATATAATTACACAGCTGATATATTGTACTACTAATTATATTTATTCTAGACTGAAAGTTTTTAGGTAAAATTTTGTCATATTTTATATCTTAAAAAATAAGAAGTTATAGCTTAAGGAAGAAACCACAACTAATCCTGTTGAAACTCTATGTTCCCTTCTCTGATCACATTCTCATAACTTGTTATAAACCAAACATACACCATACTTCTGATATAATTCTTCAATTTATAGGCATTCAAGAAACCAGACAGACCTGAACTCAAGTCTGGTTCTGCCATTTTTTAGTGGTAAACTCTTTTTTGAGTTACTTAATTCTAATACCTTATTGTTTCCTCAATGTAAAATTTAGGGAATAACATCACCATATCTTTTGTGGTGCTGTGCGGACCCAGGAGATAGTTCTTAAAACTACTGAACACCAGTTTAATATTTAATGCATGCTGCATGTGTAAGAATTTTTGAGTTATTACTATTGCCATTATTTTTAATAAAATTAGGATTAATGCCTAAACCCATACAAGGCCTTTCCCTTGGGGTGGCTTTCAACTAGTAACTTAAAAATCAAACAGCTAAAGCACTGGGAGTAAATATAAAACAATTTAAAAGTCACATTTACATAAAAGGAGCACAAAATTGCCATGCAGATGCTAAATTATTTGTATAATGATAAAATACCACTTGGATATGTTTTGTAACATTCTCCAAAGGTGTTAGTAATTAACTCAGTTTAGAGCAGTTTAGAAAAAAACAAGTAGTCTTCGAGAAGAAATGGTTATCAAATAACCTCCAGTATCAGCATTGTCTTTATACCAGCACAAGACAGTAGATGAGAAATGATTTATTGTTCTGTGTTGATATTACGACCTATGTGCAAAAATAGATGACATATTATAAAGATGTATGAGCAGAATACCCATTCTATTTAATGTGATATCTTTACTCCTGTGTGTCATTTGCCGGTTTTTACTCGTTTTCCAAGATAACTAAGTCTAATTATCTTAACCATGGCTATGTTTACTCAGATTCACATTAAAAAATAAACTTAATCAAAAAAGTATGACTGTATTTTTGAGTCTCAATTAGAAACATTGAAAAATTACATTTTCAAGGTTTCCAAATGCAGAAAATTTAAACCATTCAGGAATTATTGTTATATAATCTAAAACAAACTGCTCAAAATCAAGTGAAAAGCAGTGTTAGAACCCAAATAGAGTTAAATAAATACAGCAGGAATACTAACTATTATTTTCTGAAGTAATTGGACTTGGGAATATATAATGTTAAAATGTATTTTATCAGGAATTTATGTTAAAATACACATATTTTTTATTTAAAAGTTTGACAGAATAGAAAATGATGTTTAATTTTCAATGGCTTTGTTTTTAAGATTGTTCACATATAAAAAACAGCAGAGTATCACTTAGAAATCATGATGAATATTCAGGGTTATCTTCAGATGCAACCTCTAAAATTGTGCAGTTGCTGAAGATGTCAATGATATGCACAGATCTCATCAAAACATCTTTAACATCAAGGTACAGCTATAATCAACCTTACTGATCGATGCTTATCTCTTACTTGGTGGAAGGTAAAAAAGATGTGGGAAATAAAAGTAACAGTAAAATACCTTTCTCCTAGCTACTATCTTTGAAAATAGCTGGTAGTCATAGTACATTTAAGGCTAAATATCTTTAGAATTGATGATATTTTTATTATTAACTTGATTTTCACAGAATCTCAACACATATATTGTTTGAAACAAATGTTGATACAGCATTCTGTACTCCTTCCTTTTGCAGGTTCATTGATTCTGAAAGTCTCAGTCTAAAAATCACTTAATGATTCAAAGTATTAAAGTATAAAGATAAAAGTAATATAGTTGCTTTTGTATTCACTATTGTAGTACTATTCCAAACAGGGTTTCTGCCCCTAAGTTTTCTTGCTGCCCCCAGATACATTTTGAAGAATATTTTTTTGTGTTAGTTGGCAGGTGAACCTATGCATTTGCTCAGAGGATTCTCTCTGTCTCTGTAGATATCACATTTGGCATTTCTAAAGACACTTTCTCATTTCTTCTAATCAAATTAGCTTTAATATCAGAACATAGTCTCTCATATAAAAATATTAAGAATTTTGAGCACTTAAAAGATCACAATGAAATCAAACTCACTGGCCATTTTTTGTATTTTTTAAAATTTTGAGAAATAAATATTAGTCAACCAGTATTTTTTAGGCATCTTGTAAGTGAAAGTAATGTGTGTAGACCCTGTGAGAAATAAAATGTGTACAAACTTGAGGGGAATTCTAAAAGTTTGTGGAAAATGTGTATGAAAAAACTATACATAGATTTCAAAATGTTTTTGCACCAAAGTAAACTTGTACTAACTTGTATAAGACGTCTGAACAGGATATACTTTGAGACACTAAGAAGGATAAGACATCAGTTTGAAAAGAGTCCTCATCAGAGCAACATTAATTCTGCTAAAATTGAAGCAAAAAAAAAATCAAATTTATAGTGAAGCTTGTGTGGAAGAATGGTGAAATCATTATTGCTTTACAAAAATGTTATGAGGATAATGACCCAAATAAATCAGCTGCTCCCAAATGAATACCTCATTTTAAGATCAAATGAGCTTATGTTGAAGATAAAGGCTATAGGAGCAGGTCATCCACATAAATTTTTAAGGGAAAAAATTAATCTTGCTTGTGCCCTAATTGAAGAAGATTTAGGATTAACAGCAGAAAAAATACTCAATACTGTTGACATCTCCATTGATTCAGCTTACACAATTCTGACTGAAAACTTGAAGTTGAGCAAACTTTCCATCATACGGTTGCCAAAACTGTTGCACAGAAAACAGCTGCAGACAAGAGCAGAGCCCTCAATGGTAATTTTAAGCAAGTGGGATAAAGATTCTGAAGTATTTCTTCGATTAAGTGTAATGGGAGATGAAACATGACTTTACTAGTATCATCCTGAAAATAAAGCACAAACAAAACAATGGCTACCAAGAGGTGGAAACAGTTCCAGTCAAAGCAAAAACAGAGCAGTTAACAGCAAAGGTCATGGTATGTTTTAGGGATGTTCAAGACATTTTGTTTGTTGATTTTCTGGGGGGCAAAAAGTCCCACAATAACATCTGATTATTATGAGAGTATTTTAATAAATGTAGGCAAAGCTTTAGCAAAAAAATACCCAGAAAAGCTTTACCAGAGAATTCTTCTCCACCACAAAAATGCTTCTGCTCATTACTTTTATCAAAGAAGGAAAATTTTGCAAAAATTTTGATGGGAAATTATTAGACATCTACTGTGCAGTCTTAATTTGGCTCCTTCTGACTTTTTTTGTTGTTGTTTCCTAATTTTTTTTAAATCTGTAAATTTCCTTCAGTCAATATTTTAAAAATCTACATTGACAAAGATCCCTCAGTTTTTTAGGGATGGACTTAATGGCTATTGACATTGACAAAACTTATGTTGAGAAATAAAGTTTATATTTATAGTTTTATCTTTTAATTCTATTTTTCATTAACTTTTGAAGTCTACTTATATATTCCCTGTATTGATTCAGTTTTAATTAGAAGTGGTATGTGTATTTGTCTTTGATGGGAAGTGTTGGGGGTAATAATGAGATATGGGCATAAGGAAGGTTAAGTTGCAACAATCTAATGTAGAATAGGAGAACGTGCCAAAAGTGTGTGATCTCAACTATATATGTGCTCCAAAATTTCAAAGAAGAGACTGAATAAAGAGATTGTTAAAATCTGAAATATACATTGAAAGAAAAGTTGTAAAATAATTAAACTATAAGATTTAGAAAAGCTAATGAAGATCAGCATAAGCAAATTAAAAGTGGAGGACTTATTTTTCACATAGTGGGTTCAGGTGCTCAGACGGGATGGCCTCATCCCCAGGCTCCCCATGGAAGTAAGGTAGTTACCTGAAGGACTGTATCTATACTTACAGGTTAAAGACTTTAAAAAAGAGAATGTCTCCCTCTTGAGTAGCCCTTGCAAATATAGACGAGAATTAGCTCTGATTGGGCCATGTGTTTGTCATGAGACCAATAACCATGGATAAAGAACATTATGCTCTGATTGCCCTGGTCAGAATTATAAGGCAGCTTTAACATATCGGTGTGGGATCAGACTTGCCTGAACACCACCTGAACTGCCTTGCTGATGGCAAACAAACAAAAAATAATAAATATTTAGTATACATAGGCTGGTATATTATTGTGTAACACAACATTTGTTTTTAGAAATTTACAGGAAATACTAACATAATTAGCCAGCCTTTTTTAGGTTGTACCACTGAGGTTATTAAAAAATTTTCTATCACTAGTGCTTTTTCTAGGACTAATGATTCTACCATTTACTGCATGTTATTTATCATGCATTGTTTTTGATGCATTTTGTATTTCATGTCTAATCTGTAGTACACCCATTTCATTGAAAGATGCTATTGTGCCTTATTGCCTTGCAAATCATTCCAATTCTACTTCTAAGGCTCTATTTAAGTGTTTAAAAAAAAACAACACAGTGTTTTGCTTTATTCTTTGAAAATCACCATTTTTTACTTTTATAACTTTTTATTTTAGTTAGACTTCTGAAGAAGAATGGCAATTGTTTTATGAAATAGTTCTTCCTTCTGCTATTCAAAATTTTTATTATTGTTTTCCAGAATATGTAGCAGACAGCATAATGAAAAAAGAAACATGAAATCTGGAGTCAGTAGACCTGAATCTAAGTTCTTATTAGGCAAAAAGTAAATGCCAAACAATTAAAACAAAACAGACAGAATTGCTTTAGAAATAAACCCAATGTTAAAATTGTTTTTCACATTACTTTCAGATATTATTTCCATTCTTTTTTTTCTATTTTATAACCAGACTGATTTCCCTGTCAACATTAGTTAAACTATCTGTCCTACAATCAATGAGCTTGATTTTATATCCCTGGGGCTTCATTTCATCTATAAAATGGGTTAGTGATGATAGGTATTTAGTAGGAATGTACTGATTACCTTATGTTTGTTAACACATTTGTTCCTCCTGTCAATTTTTATAAAAGAGAAGGTAGAGATTCTGAGGGTTAAATAATTTGGCAAAGATTACATAAGAGGCCAGAGTCTGATATTAAATTTAAATTATAATTGTCTATTAATCATTTTTGTATGCACACATACACATTTTTAAATTCAGTATTTCTGAAATACATTTAGAGGAGATTTCAAAAATATACTTGGGTGTTGATACAAAATGAGAAAGAAGCAAACAAATAAGCAAAAAAACCTAATGAATAAATAAGTAAATAAGAGATTGATGATGAAATGAACTAGGCAATATACATTTCCCCTTTTCTAATCTTCAGCAGGGCATAATGACAGTGCTACCAATTGCTCAAAGGCAAGAGATTCTCACCTGACTACATAAAAACCCCCAAAGTATCTTTCACTGTCATCCTCCAAGATAGCTAGACTCAGATACTAACACTCTTTTCTCCCTCCACATTTTTCTCTAAATGCAATGAGGGTCTTGAAAATCTAAAAATGAATTATTTCAGTTAATTATTCTGTAGCTACACTTAGAAACAGAGCATCAAATAGTGGCTGCTTTGCTTTGCAAAATATTGAAATAATCACTATTCCTGTTAAATTTTCCTTTTGATGGAGGGTATTCAGCACTAAATGCTAAAGACCCTAACGCAATTTTTATTTCTTTAGTCTCTCTTCATTATTTTATTATATAACATAATTGAAACAAAGTTATAAAGAATTTCTACAGTTCTTGATATCTATTTTTCAAATAAAATCTGTTTTTACAGTAAAATGAAGAGAAAATTGCTCAATAAGATTTTTTGATAAAATCCTATGTTTTGAATTTGCATCTTTAATATCTGTTAGTGAGAGTAAGAGAAACAGGCATTTTTCAAAGTTGTTGCTAGGAGATGAATTTATCTCTTTGCAAAACAATTTGCAATATTTTTCACAATATAATATTGTTTTAGAATATTACTATGGCCAGAGAACATATTGATTGAGGAATCCCATTTTCTAGAAATTTTGAAACTAATGAGAATGAAGACACAATGTACCAGAATCTCTGTGACACATTTAAAGCAGTGTCTAGAGAAAAATATATAGCAATAAATGCCCACATGAGAAACAAGGAAAGGTCTAAAATCAACACCCTATCATCAAAATTAAAAGAGCTACAGCAGCAAGATCAAAAAAATTCAAAAGCTAGCAGAAGACAAGAAATAACTAAGATCAGAGCAGAACTGAAGGAAATAGAGACAAAAACACCCTTCGAAAAATCAATAAATCCAGGAGCTGTTTTTTTTGAAAAGATCAACAAAATAGACCACTAGCCAGACTAATAGAAAAGAGAGAAGAATCAAATAGATGCAACAAAAAATTATATAGGGGACATTACCACTGGTTTCACAGAAATACAAACTACCATCAGAGATTACTACAAAGAACTCTACGCACATAAACCAGTAAATATGGAAGAAATGAATAAATTCCTGAACACTTGCACTCTCCCAACACTAAACCAGGATGAAGTTGAAACCCTGAACAGACTAATAACAAGGGCTGAAGTTGAGTTAGCAATTAATAGCCTACCAACCAAAAAAAAGTCCAGGTCCAGATGGGCTTACAGCCGAATTCTACCAGATGTATGAAGAGGAGCTGGTACCATTACTTCTGAAATGATTCCAAACAATACAAAAAGAGGGAATCCTCCTTAACTCATTTTGTGAGACCAACAACTTCCTGATACCAAAACCTGGCAGAGACTCAACAGAAAAAGAAAACTTCAGGGCAATATCCATGATGAACATAGATGCAAAAATCTCAATTAAATACTGGCAAATCGAATGCAACAGCACATCAAAAAGCTTACACATGATCAAGTAGGCTTCATCCCAGAGATGGAAGGCTGGTTCAACATACACAAGACTATAAATGTAATCCATCACATAAACAGAACCAAACGCAAAAACCACATGATTATATCAGTAGATGCAGAGAAGGCCTTTGACAAAATTCAACAGCACTTTATGCTAAAAATCTTCAATAAACTAGGTATTGATGGATTGTAACACAAAATAATAAAAGCTGTTTATGACAAACCTACAGCCAATATCATACTGAATGGGCAAAACCTGGAAGCATTCCCTTTGAAATCTGGCATTAGATAAGGATGCCCTCTCTCACCACTCCTATTCAATATATTATTGGAAGTTCTAGCCAGAGCAATCAGGCAAGAAAAGAAATCAAGGGTATTCAATTAGGAAAAGAGGAAGCCAAATTGTCTCTATTTGCAGATGGCATGATGGTATATTTAGATAATCCCATCATCTCAGCCCAAAATCTCCTGAAACTGATAAGCAACTTCAGCAAAGTCTCAGGATACAAAATCAATGGGCAGAAATCACAAACATTTCTATACACCAATAACAGAATAACAGAGAGCCAAATCATGAGCAAACTCCAATTAACGATTGCTACAAAGAGAATAAAACACCTAGGAATACAATTAACAAAGGATGCAAAGGACCTCTTCAAGGAGAACTACAAACCACTGCTCCAGGAAATAAGAGAGTACACAAACAGATGGAAAAAACATTCCATGTTCATGGTTAGGAAGAATCAATATTGTGAAAAGGGCCATACTGCTCAAAGTAATTTATAGATTAAATGCTATCTCCATCAAGCTCTCAATGACCTTCTTTACAGAACTGGAAAAAAACCACTTTAAAGTTTGTATGGAGCCAAAAGAGAGGCCACATAGCCAAAACAATCCTAAGGAAAAAGAACAAAGCTGGAGTCATCATGCTGCCTGACTTCAAACTATACTACAAAGCTACAGTAATCAAAACAGCATGGTACTGGTACCAAAACAGTGATATAGACCAATGGAACAGAACAGAGGCCTCGGAGGCAACACCACACATCTACACCCATCTGATATTTGACAAACTGGATAAAAACAAGGAACGGGGAAAGGATTCCCTGTTTAATAAATGGTGTTGTGAAAACTGGCTAGCCATGTGCAGAAAGTAGAAACTGGACCCCTTCCTGATACCTTACACTAAAATTAACCCCACATGGATTAAAGATTTAAACATAAGACCTAACCTCATAAAAACCCCAGAAGAAAACCTCGGCAAAACCATTCAGGACATAGGCATAGGCAAGGACTTCATGACGAAAACACCGAAAGCCATGGCACCAAGGGCTTCTGCACAGCAAAAGAAACAATCATTAGATCAAACCAGCAACCAACAGAATGGGAAAATTTTTTGCAATCTACCCATCTGACAAAGGGCTAATAGCCAGAATCTACAAAGAACTAAAACAGATTTACAAGAAAAAAGTAAACAAACCCATTCAAAAGTGGGCAAAGGATATGAACAGACACTTTTCAAAAGAAGACATATATGAGGCCAACAAACATATGAAAAGATGTTCATCATCACTGATCATTAGAGAAATGCAAATCAAAACCACAGTGAGATACCATCTCATGCCAGTTAGAATGGTGATCATTACAAAATTTGGAGATAACAGCTGCCTGAGAGGATGTGGAGAAATAGGAACACTTTTACACTGTTGGTGGGAGTTTAAATTAGCTCAACTATTGTGGAAGACAGTGTGGAGATTCCTCAAGGATCTAGAAATAGAAATTCCGTTTGACCCAGCAATCCATTACTGGGTATACATCCATAGGATTATGAATCGTTCTAACACATGCACACATATGTTCATTGCAGTGCTGTTTACAATAGTAAAGACCTGGAACCAACCCAAATGCCCATCAATGAAAGCCTGGACAAAGAAAATGTGGCACATATACACCATGGAATACTACACAGCCATAAAAAATGAGTTCGTGTCCTTTGTAGGGACATGGATGAATCTGAAAAACATCATTCTCAGCAAACTGACACAAGAACAGAAAATCAAACACTGCATGTTCTCACTCATAGGTGGGTGTTGAACAATAAGAACACGTGGACACAGGGAGGGGAGAATCACACATTGGGATCAGTTTAAGGGGGATTAGGGGAGGGACAGTGGGGTGGGGAGGGATAATGTTGGGAGAAATGCCAGATATAGATAATGGGGGAATGAAGGCACAAACCACATTGCCATGTATGTACCTATGCAACAACCCTGCATGTTCTGTACATGTACCCCAGAAACTAAAGTACAATTAAAAAAAAAGAAAAGAAATAGCAACCAAGCTGTACATCAGCAGTAGAACAAAATACCATTGAAATTAATAAAGGATATACATACACATTTGTAGAGACATTGGAATTCATAGATGGTAACAGTATTTCTCTAAGAAGAGGAGTTGGTGGAGGGAGTGCAGGAAACTTTCTTTCACTTTATATATTTTTTTAACTTTTAATTTTTTATCTGTACACAGAGTAAACATGCTCTTTTTTTAGAGAAAGACTATCTAGCTAAAAAAAAAACCATTGGTATGTAAGCCCTTTGGGGAACTATACTATCTAAACAGCAGAAGTTATTTTTGAAAATCATATTTAGAACTTCCTATGCTGAACATCTCATAAAACTTCTACCAAAAGAACAGAAAAGATAAATAATACACAGACAGAAAGAGAAACGTTTCTATAATCTGCTAAAGAAACTAGGTCTTGAGATGAAGATAGGAAATTAGCAATGCTAGGTATAGTGCATTATTGGAGCTGTCTTATTGATAATTTTGAATATTCATATTGAAAAGTTACCATATGCAGTACATTCATTATCCATGAAACAGACAAGGATGTGCAGCCAAAAAGCTTCAATATGCTGACATGACCCAATTTATTCAAGGTCACTCAGCCAATCTGTATTAATATCAGAGATGAACTACAGCTAATAATGGAGCTCTCATTTTACTAAACTACATTGTCTGATAGAAGTGAGTAGCATTCATCATGGTGACACATGACCCTTAGGCTAGACCACAGTAGTTTGGCATTCATAATAAGAGAAAAGTAGTAAAAGAAAACAAGAAAGGGAAAATTTATTTATTCAAGTTAAAGAGTACACCTTTTTTCCAGTAACTCAAAATTTACCAGTATACCTGTTTCATCCCATGAGCCTGATCCAATGAGTGGGAGCAATATGTAACAGCAATATTTGGGGTAAAGAAAGCATCTGGAGTGGCAAATGAATTTGCAGCTCCAACTCTGCCCCGCTTCACGCTCCAGACTAAATTTCTGATCAACATTAACAAAATGCAAACATGCATTATAAAGACATTTTCTCAACTCCCTATTATTTGTTTTACTTATGATGAATAAAGTGCATTTTAAAAGCAGAAATATATAAAAGGTATTCAAGTCTGAATCCTTGTACTCTGAATACGGTTCAAACTTTCACTTATGACATTGCTTATATGCAAAAATCAAATGCAAGCTTATTAGGGTAGACATATATTTTGCAGCTCCCAATGTCTAAATATGTTTGACCAGTAATTGCACATTTCAACAGTTCCTTGGTGGAAAATAAAATATTGTTTTCTTCTGACCTCAAACTGCAAGAAAAAATATGACTTCATTATTACGTTCCTTCGTTTGTAATATACTGTCTCTACAGTCATTTACTTTGACAATATCTAATCTGAAACATTTGTACAAAGAAATAAAAACATTTTTCCTTCATAGATATCATTCTAAAAACTCTAAATTTGTGCAATATACACACACACAGGTATACACACATGCACATGCACACACTCCCTAGAATAAAATAGTCAAATCACATAAATATTTGAAATAGAGACAAAAATCTTAATCTTCTCTCCTTTCAGGTGAAGTAACTCATTTATATATGCATTGCTGTCATCAAACCATCTTGGAATGTGGTATATGTTACTAAATAGCAGAGCATTATTCTCGTTTGTGCTAACTCTAGTCTTTCATTCATTCATACAAAAGGAGATCACAACAATTTTTTAGGCATTTTCTACAATTAGCTCATGTTGAACTAAAATTTCTGTATCTTCCCTATCTTTATTTAAATGTACAATTAACTTATTGGTTTTTGTTGTTTCCTTTTGTCAAGTCAGCATAAGGCTTTGTATTATTACCTGATATTTTATCTTATTAAAAAGGAAAATTTTTTTACCCTTCAAAAACTTTTTTGCGTTTGATATTGTTTCCATCATCATTGTTTATTTACAATATTCATCACCTTGAAATTAGATACACAAGTTATCAGTTTCCTCATCTTAGTCATTAGTAAAATTTTTGCTGTGCCAGAGCCAAGGAAAAAGCCATCATATTCTAAAGTTAACATTAACATATATCCAACACTTGTAAGCTGTGATTGCAACCATCTCTACTAGGAAATATTTCTATATCTGGTGCAGTAACATTTCTAGGCACTCTGCCAAATGCCTTCCTGACATACAGAAGCAGTATGGCTTCTAATCTATGAAATCTGTTTGGGGATAGGTACAGTAAATAAATAGATTATTGTAACTAATAATAATCAATGTGTTATTGTAATTAACATTTGGATTACAATAAATAGCTTAACACCCATTATTTTGTCATGCTAACATTTTCACTAATTCTAAGCAAAATTATGAGAAAATAATAATACCACATAGCCTGTGAAGCTTCTTTACCTACTTACTTTTGTGCAACATCTACTTATGTTCAAATTTCTATGCCTTATTTACTTTCCACCAGAATTTTGGGTCTCATAAATGAATTAAATTTAAAAACAATGGAGATTTCAATAACAAGTTGCCAACTTTGTATTTTTAAGTGAAGAGGATAAAAGTAAATCAACCTAATTATGATGGCTTTCATTTAATGAAAGAATTTTTTTTTATTAAAAATAGGAAAGCACTTTCAGAACATAAAAACATACACAAATTTACCTTTATGAAAACTAATCACATTTATTTATTTATTTTTCACTGACTCAAGAAAACATTTCCCTAAACCATCTTTTGGAAATTACTGATCTAGACTTTGTTTTCAGTCAACTGAAAAAGAAACACTCCATTTGCTCAAAACACATCCTGAAAAAATGCTATGTCAGGAATTGTGATAGGTGCTAGAGGGATGGAGAACTTGAAAAGATATGCTTAGCTGAGGAGAAGCAACAGACAGGCAATCTGAAAATCAATTGCAATACAGAATAATGTGAAGTCTATGTCAGTATCAGCATAGGGTCCTATAAGAGCACAGAGTAAGGACTACCATTTTGATTAAAGGATCGAGAGAAGGCTTCCCAGATAAAGTGAGTGCCAAGTTAAAAGCTAAGTCATGATGATAATAATGACTATGATTGTGATGACAGCAGCAGTCAGGAAAAAGGGAAAAGATCCAGAAGAGAAAAGATTATTCAGATATTGGTAACAAGTAGTGAGACCAAGCACTGAGAATTACATTGGAATTTTACAGTAACTTAGTTTATTGTAAAGCACAGAATCCAAGAATAGAATTGATGAGATGTGAGAATAGAGATATGACTGAATTTGCTGAAGGTAACAATGTGTATTTTCTATTTAATTTCTACATGGCACTAGAGCCATTCTTTATTTAAATTAATTTTATTCTTACACTTTCGTTATAGTTAAGAACTTGTAAAACACAGTTAGCTGTCTATCTTTTAAGAGAGAGACCAAACTCATTTAATCTTCAGAATATCTATAAAGTAGACATGTTATTATGGCAAAACCAAGGCACAAAGATAGAAAGATGCTACTAACTCATTCACATGATACAGCTGGTAAATAGTAGAACTTGGGTTGAAACCCAGTCATGTTCTCGAATCTCTGCTCTCAAACACTACATTAGGCCATAAGAAATACATAGTATCTTCATTCTAAGATTTAGGAACTCAGTTAAAAGCCCACAATAAATAGGTCTATTAAGTGTAATGGACCTCAACTTCTGTGTTCTGCAACTATGAGAAAGTAGCTCTGAACACTGTGAAGCCAGACTGACAGTGTTCACATCTCAACTCTACCACTTATTAACTGTTCCCCTGTAAAATTTCTCAGCCTTCCTATGAATCAGTTTCTTCATTTACAAAAAAAATCAGTAGTAAAACATTTACTGTGTAGGGTTGTTTTATGCATAAATAAGTTACTATTTTTAAACACTTTAGAAGAATCCCTAGAATGATTGATAATGCTCAGTGAGAGTATCTATTACAAAATTGTTTTACACTGCTTCCTGAGGAAAAGCAAGCTCTGCAATCATTCATTGTGTTTATGTACACTTTCACAGATGTATGATCAAATCAAACATTTTTTCGTCTATCTATCTATCTATCTATCTATCTATCTATCTATCTATCTATCTATCTATCTATCTATCTAATTTTTGAGACGGAGTCTTGCTCTTGTTGCCCAGGCTGGATTGCAATGGTGCAATGTTGGCTCACCGCAACCTCTGCCTCCCGGGTTCAAGTGGTTCTCCCGCCTCAGCCTCCCAAGTAGCTGGGATTCCAGGCATGTGTCACCACACCTGGCTAATTTTGTATTTTTAGTAGAGACAGAGTTTATCCATGTTGATCAGGCTGGCCTCAAACTCCGAAGCTTAGGTGATCTACCCACCTCGGCCTCCCAAAGTGCTGAAATTACAGGCATGAGCCACCACACCTGGCCAAAACCATTTTTAAAAAAATATAAAAACACTTCTGAATACATTAAATGAGCAAACAGATCATGTGACTGGCTGTAGATCAATTGGAATATTGTTTTAAAATTAAATTATTAATTGATGTGTTTTATTTTTTCTTTCTGTGTTTTGTTGTTTAGATTTAAGATATTCAGATTTAGCTATTCAGTTTTAGCTAAAGGGGACCTTTAAGAGATGCCCTATCTCTGCTGCTTATAGCTTTCAGAGATGTGGCTTTTCAAGAAGAAACGAGTCTCCAATTACAACAATATGATCTGTCAGATGAATGAACCATTTGCTGATTTCAGCAATAAGATATTCTCAAATGATTTTGCTGTCACTTTTTCTTTTTTCCCTTATTTTAAGACTCCTTAATGAATTAAATGCAACAAAAAAGTCAGCTGAAATTCGATGAGAACAAATAAAATGAATTACTTACCCTGAAAATAAAATCTTAAGCTTTGCTAAATTTTACATCAACATTGTATCAGTTATAATTTATTTTCTAAGCCAACCTATAACCTCATAAACCTGTCTTTCACACATTACATCAGTATCCAAAGATTTATGAATTAATTGCCTCTGTATTTTTTTCCCTAAAGTTTAATTTAGAAGGCAGATAAAGCCTGGGGTTTATTAAGTATCAGAGAAGTTAGATGGATTATTTTATGTATTGCTTAAAGCTCTAAGAACTATCAAGCCACATACATTTCAAATGTAACTAATTTTATGAAATATTGTCAGTATTGTCTTACCAAGTGCCTGGTGGTAGATGTGAGTATCATACACAATTGGCAAAAGATGTATTCCCAGTTTGCTGGCAAGAAATAAAAATAATTCAAGAAGTACAATAACAGTTAACACATTTTTAATAATTAGAGAAGAATACAATGATAGCCTTTCTTACAGGTCAGGAGTTCAAGACCAGCCTGTTCAATATGGTGAAACCCCATCTCTACTAAAAAATACAAAAGTTAGCTGGGTGTAGTGGCTTGAACCCAGGAGTCAGAAATTGCAGTGAGCTGAGATCACGCCACTGCACTCCAGCCTGGGCGACAGAGTGAGACTAAGACTAAAAAAAGAAAAAAAAGAGAAAGAAAAGAAATAGAGCACATCTAACTTCAATCTACTCATCCATATATCCACCCACTAAATGTCTTTATGTAACATTGATTATGTGTCAGGTGTATGTTGGACACTAGCAATACACAGAACAATAAAAATATCGCACTTGCCCTGAAGGAACAGCTATATTTCCACTAATTATAAATCTAAAATTCAAATGATCACTTTACCTAATATTCAATTATTCTTAATTCAGTTAGCAATAGTCATATTTTTTATTGGTCGATATCAGTTAATCTTTAAATAATATTTATTCTTCTTTAAAAAATAGATTATATAGAGCTAAATCCACTGACTTTTTAAAAATAAAATTATCCCTCCTTCAGCTTAAGAAATAGACATTTAAAAACTTGGTATCAGTAGTTTGACCTTTCTTATGTCCAGAAGCAGGAGTTATTACCCGTTAGTGATGTAATTCTTGGCTAATGGGAGAATGAATTGAGTAGTTCCTCTTTTGTATGGGTAGTTGTTTTTCCCTTTAGAAGAAAACCTTATTCTCAGTTAAAAGCTATCAGATAAGTCCTTTCCAAGGTGAAGTATGGCTAAATGCCTCCATTAGCATTATACACTACTCAATAGAATTTTCTAGATAAAGTCCTTGCTCCTATAGTGTTCTTTTGGCTTCTACACTGAAGCCAACACTTTCCCCTTATACAAATAAAAAAGAAAACAGCAGTTAACATGATATGCTGGGTAAAATACTCCTTTTGTCATCATTTATAAGAGATGGTCGCCTTTTTAAAATGTCATTTTGCACTCATTTGACAGGAGTAGCCATTTAAGAATATTTTAGAGAATTGTAATTAACACTTCTTTTATTTCCTTAAATAAATTTATTTTACAAAGTATTTCAAGATGGCTCTTCTTTTCAAAAAGAGAAACTCAAAAGTATCTGAATGAATTAGAGGACTAAATAATCATTATCTACAAAGATGGAAATCTAGATATGCTATTTCATTCACTGTAAATTATGTCTCTGTTATTTGTCTGGAAAGGAAATTTGTCCATCAGTTTAAGATTATGTTTGCCCCTCTTATAGAAAAAAGTAGAGATATATGCGCTACATTAGTGATGAAGTAGGAAAAGAAACCTCAAAATTTTATTCTAAGCCCCATGTTGAATTTAACAGGACCGTTACACATGGCGTAAATGAGATTTGAATGTTTTTTGAATTCAGGCATATTTTTGTTTTCTTTTTTGACTTTGCAAACGAAGTTTATGCATCAATTGCTATGTGATGATTTAGACAGCTAAGAAAAATGTCAATGATTATCTTAAATGGTATTCAATTGTGTCAGCTCTCTTTCTACAGAAAGCACTTGTGTTCTTACATCCAGAGAAATGACAGGACAATTTTCCTCATCGTGAGAGCTGGAACTGTTTTCTGTAATGCTACAAAAGAAATGTTTATCTTGCTCTGAACCATTGCACTAACTGCAAATAGATAGAGTAAGTTACTACTATATACTACTCAGATAGGAAGAATATGCCAGCAAATGCATCCCTTCTTCATCAGTTACCTCCATTAGGAGGAGCTCTAACAATATTTGGCCTAGCTGGGTTTAACTTGGCAAGCATTAGAAGCTACTCATTTTCACAGTGCTGCAAAACATACTGAATTTTAAAACCGAGAACACACACATTTTCTGTCATTTCTCTCTCCAGGTAGCAGCAAAGTGTGTGTGTGTGTATCTCAGAGTCTACACACTTCTTTGGTTCCACTAAAACATGCTAAGAGGGCTTCTTCAAGCACATTCGGCTCAACAAAGTACTAAATCTACTTTTTAGGAGCACTTAGAGATGGTGTTGGAAAATCAGTTTAAAAAGAAGCAGGAGAAATCCATGAAGCAAGCTAGGCAGGGGACAACTTACAGTAATTGTATGCAAATATATCTTCAAATTTAGTTCTGACTTTCATATAATGCCATAATTAATACCATATTTTAAACTCATCATGTACTGGAATTGTTCTAAGAATTTGCTGTAACTTACTTATTTCTAAGTAATTTGAGAGGTACCTAACACTCAGAAAGTTAAGTAACTTTCCCAAGTCACAAAGCTAGTAAAAGGAAAAATCTGTCTTCAATCAAATAGCAATATTTATTATTCAAAAATGTTTACAAAGATTTTTTTTTCCCCAGAACTCTCACACCATGACATTCTTTCCTACTCTAATAATAAAATAAGAAAACAAAAGGAGAAATTGGGGAAAAGTATCTAGTTTCTACTGCTTTCATTTTTGGTACTAAGGGATATCTAATTCTATTTTGTCCAGTAATATTGCCTTATTTGTTGATACCCCAGCTTGCCTATGAGCAGATTTTTAGATTTTTTAAGTGAAGTTTCAAAATTTGTAAATGTTGGTTTCTAGGTTCACAGAATAATGGCAACTACTTCATTTAAAGTCTGTTTTCTAATAACCATGCAGTTTCATAAGGAGATCATCCAAACTAAACTCACAAATCCATGCATACAGGATAATTAAAGGACCAGTGTGCTACTGCTCTTAATTTATGTGTAAAGTTAAATGCCCAAGCCATGCCCTACCCATTCTGGAGCCCACACTGAATAGGAACCCAGTGATAGTGAACACAGGTGAAAGCAACCTCTCTAAGAAAAAGTCTCACCTAAGTGAAGACAACAGCTCGTCCAAAACCTAGGGGATCAGAACACTGGCTGCAGGGAGATTGACAGAGATTTGGAATTGTTCAGAACAAGAAGTGATGGTCTTGAATGAGGACCGCTTCTGAAGGAGGACCAGGCATATCTTGGAAACTAGGAGGTAAAGGGAATGAATAAAACAGATAGTAGAAATTAAAGTTTCCTAGGGCTGGGCACAGTGGCTAACACCAGTAATCACAAGGTTTGGGAGGCTGAGGCGGGTGGATTGCTTGAGTCCAGGAGTTCCAGATCAGCATGGCCAACATGGCAAAACCCCATCTCTATTAAAAAGAAGTTAAAGTTCCCACAGAATAAAAGAGGAAAAAAAATCAGAAAATCAAACAACACATCTAATATCCTCTACTAAAATAAACACTGTCTATTAAAGATACTACATTTCACTGTATAGCTGATCAAGGCAATTATGAAATTGGGAACTTAGTGAATTACCCTTTGCTCTCTTTAGAACACGACAACAAATCACCATGGATAGTCTTTTTACTCTGGACTATCATCTGTGGTCTGTCAGCATGAAGCACTTTCTGCAATTGCTTCCAGATGGAAAACTTTACTCGTCTTTTTATATTAGCCCAAGTTTCTTCCTCTTTGTTTCTTCCTCTGCTGCCAACTTTTATGTGGCTTTCTATGTGATCCTGCGGTACGCTGTATTTTCCCATCCTCATCCTGCCACCGTGCATCGCAACTGTCTTTTTCTCTCTCCCTCTTTCCCCATTAGACTGTAATCCCCTTGAGTGCAGGAGCCACATCTTTCTTATTTACTAATTTTGGCCCCAGTGCCTGATAGGCACACTAAATATTGTTTTAAAAAACTAAAAATGTACTAAGTTAGTAAAGTGTAAAGATTCATCAATGGCTATCAAGTACAAAGAAGCCCATGTTTCAAATTCCCAGAGAAGGTTTGATCAAAGTATATGATAAATGTAAGCACACATGGAAGAATTACTGAGCTGGAAAAATGATACATTAAAAAATTTGCTCCATATCATTGGAAATTTACTTGGAGCTAAAAACAAGACAGGAGATAAGTGAGTATTAATTAAATGACTTTCTGGTACAATAGATTTTAACTTTAATTAGGTTTTGTTTTCCTTGTCTGATAATAACATAATTTGTCTTTTTCTTTCATCTTTTTCTCACCAATATTTTATGCTACCTATTAACCATAGCACAATAGCTTAAAAGGCATCTTGTGGTGTTAATTTCAAATTTAACAAGTTTGTGTTACTGAAGATCTTGAAGTACAATAGTCCCCTTATTTATGGAGGATACAGTCTAAGTCCCCCAGTGGGTGCATGAAAGGACAAATAATGTCAAACTCTATATATACTATGTTTTTTTTTCTTATACATACATACCTATGATAAAGTTTAATCTATATATTAGGCACAGCAAGAGATTAACAACAATAACAACTAAATAGAACAATTATAATGTGATAAAAGTTATATAAATGTGATCTTTTTCTCTCTCTGGAAAGATCTTATTGCACCATACTTACTTATTTTTGGACCACAGGTGACTGTGGGAATCTGAAACTGTGGAAGGTGAAACCATGGATAAGAGGGAATTACTGTGTCATTGACTTAAAAGGTTCAATGGACATAAACCTCCAGGTTTCATTAAAAAGTCAAACAAGTGGGAGAAAAATGTAGGCCTTTCAAATTTATTAAATTTAAGTATATTTGCAAAGAAAACTGCATTCAAATCCCAACAATACTGCTTATACATGAAAATATCATGCAACCACTATGATTTTGAAAAAAAGCATCTCTACTTTGCTTCTTTTAGGAACACTAAATATTGTTTGAATAAATTGATGTCCTAAATTAGTAAAGTATAAAGACTGATGAATGACTATCAAGTACAAAGAATCCCATATTTCAAATTCCCAGGGAATGTTTGATTTAAAAATGTGACAAATTTAGGCAACATTTCTGCTTTTGGTAAAAAGTCTTTGCTAAAAGACAGTATAGTATTTCTTAGTTATGAAGATCATATTAGTCATAATACTATGACTCTGTACCTCCAAATATTTTCAACTTGCATTTTAATTGTTTCAGCGTTTTGCATTTACTATATGTACTCAAATTATTTTTAAACTCATTTTATTTTGAAGTAACTATAGATTCATAAAAAATTGAGGCAAAGCACAGAACATTCTTAAGTACCTTTCCCCCAGTTTCACCCAATGGATGATACATCTCATATCGTATAAAAATAAGGAAGTTCACATTGGTACAATTTGTATATATAGTTCTTCATTATTTTATCATTTGTAATTTGGGTAGCCATGGCTACAATCAAGACACAAAGATATTTCATCACCCCAAAGATGTCCCTGGCACTACCATTTTATACACACTCAAGCTCCCCTCCTGCCCTATCCCTGAACCACGGCAATGGCTCATCAGCTTCCCTCTACATAATTTTATTATTCTGAGAATGTTATGTAAATGAAATCGTAGAGTATTTGACCTTTTGAGAGTGCCTTTTTTTCTTCCATCAGCATGATGCCCTTGAGATCTATCAACTTGTGTAAATCAAGTTTGTTCTTGTTCTTGCTCAACAGTATTCAAAGTTATAAATGATTAATTTATTATTCATCGGTTTGCTTAAATATTCACCCATTGAGAGGCATTTTGGTTATTTCTAGGTTTTTTACTATTAGAAATAAAGCTGTTATGATAGGCTGCTACAGAATTTTGAGTGTATGTAAGTTTTGTTTTGTTTTGTTTGTTTTTTTTAAAATTATCTTTGTATCTTCTAGGGCATTTATCCTAGTTTTTATTTTTCTAGGGTAAATGCCCAAGAGTGCTACTGCTGGGTTTTGTGGTATGTTTATTTTTATAAGAAACTCCCAAATTATTTTCTAGAGTGACTGTACTATTTTACATTCCCACAGCAACGTATGTCGTATCTGTTCTCTTTGTAACCTGTCCAGCATTTGCTATTTCCACTATGCTTTATTTTTGCTGTTCTGTATGTCTCAGTAATATCTCTTTGTAGTCTTAATTTGCATTATCTTAATGGCTCTTGATGTTGAATATCTTATGGGCATTTTTGACATCTATATATCTTCTTCAGTCAAATGCCTTTTCATGTCTCTTTGCTCATTTTGTAATTGGATTTTTTTAAAGTATTGAGTCTTAAGGGTACTTTATATACTCTGGTTCCTAATCCTTTGCCAGACATCTGGTTTGCAAATATCTTCTCTCAATCTGTAATTTGTGTTTTTATCTGTCCTATGATCAGAATGTTTTTTGCACAGCAAAAGGTTTTAATTTTGATGAATTCCAACTTATTGATTTCTTCTTTTAGAAATCATGTTTTCAGTGTCATGTGTAAATATACCTAATTAAGCCCTATGTCTGAAAGTTTTGCTACAGTGCAATCTTTTAAATTTTTATTTTTATTTTTTGAGATAGAATCTTGCTTTTGTCTCCCAGGCTAGAGTTCAGTGGTGGGATTCAGCTCACTGCAACCTCCTCCTCCTGGGTTCAAGCAATTTTCCTGCCTCAGGCCCCAGAGTAGCTGGGATACAGGTGCACATCATCAGGCCCAGCTGATTTTTCTATTTTTAGTAGAGATGGGGTTTTGCCATATTGGCCAGACTGGTCTCGAACTTCTGACCTTAGGTGATCCACCCACCTTGGCCTCCCAAAAAGCTGGGATTACAGGCATGAGCCACCTTGTCCAGCCCTCATTTTTTTCTTTCCTGCCTATGGTTATACAATTAGCTCGGCACCATTTGTTGAAAACATATTGTTTCACTGAATTGCTTTTGCAACTTCGTAAAACATTCAGTTGGTTGTATGTGTGTGAAACTACTTCTGAGTTCTATTTTTTGTTGTTTTATTTAATGTGTTCTTCTCTGACAATATTGCATAGTCTTGATTACTCCAGCTATATAATAAGTCTGGAAATGGGATAGACTGATTCATCTGGTTTTCTTTTATCTTGGAAATGTTTCAGTGATGTCAGTTCATTTTTTATTTCATATAGGTTTTAGAAGAATATTGTCTACATCTACACAAATTTTGGTGAGATATTGAAAGGAACTGTGATAAATCTATATATCAATTTAAGGAGTATTTGCTTCTTTGCTACATTGAATCTTTGAAATAATGAGCATGAAATATCTTTCCTTTTATTTATATCTTCTGTGATTCTTTTGATCAGCATTTTGTAGTTGTCAACATGTAATCCTTTACATGTTTTGTTAGATATACACTTAATTATTTCATTTTGAGTAATTTAAATGGTATTATATGTATAATCTATATGTCCTCATATTCATTGCTAGTACATGATTTTCTATAGTAATTGTGGATCCTGCCACCTTGCTGAACTGAGTTTTTTATTTTAAGAAGGTTTTCTGTTGTTGTTTTAAGATTCTTGGGGTTATTCTATGCCATTGGGAAATAGAGACTGTTTATTTTTGATTTCATGATCTGAATACACTGAATAGAACTTCTAGTACTATGTGAAGAGCAGTGGTGAAAATGGGCATCCCTAAATATTCCCCATCTGAGGGCAGAAGCATTCAGTCTTTCACCATTAAATGTAAGGTAATGTACTTCATGCTAAGTACTGCTAACACTGGTGAATGGAATAGACATGGGCCAGGTGGTAAGCCAGGCAACGTCGGCTAGTGAGAATTGATCACTACCTTTTCAAACATTTTGTGAGGCAGCTGATGTCATGTTAGTAGCTTCATTTTAGCCAGGATGACAGTATTGATAGCACGTAAATTGGCAAGCACCATGATATAATTTGGATCTGTGTCCCTGTCCAAATCACATGTTCAACTGTAATTTCCAGTGTTGGATATGGCGCCTGGTGAGAGGTGATTGGATCTTGGGGGTGGACCTTCATGAATGGTTTAATGTCATCCCTTTGGTCTCCTTGGTACTGCTCTAGTGAGTGAGTTATTGTGAGATCTGGTTGTTTAAAAGTGTGTGGCACCTCCCTCATCTCTCCCTTGCTCCAGCTCCTGCCATGCAATACATGCACATAGCTTCTCCATCATAGCCTTCTGTCATGATTCTAAGTTTCCTAAGGCCTCCCCAGAAGCTGCACAGATGTCAGCATCATGCTTCCTGTACAGCCTACAGAAACCTGAACCAATTAAATCTTTTTTATTTATAAATTACCCAGTCTCAGGTATGTCTTTATAGCAATGAAAGAAGGAACTAATACACACCACAAATCAAAATTTATTTTAAGGTCTATTGTAAAACATTTACCAGGACTTACAAACATTTACCAATATGTTACGACATGGATACTTGTTTTAATAAAAGTATGGATGAATGTAGAAGGCAGACATAAACATGTAAATTTATAATTACAAAATAAGAAAATTGTAGAGAGGAAAGGAGAAGAGAAGTGTGATAGGGAAAAACAAAGTCTTCTGAAGAGACATTTGATTTGAGATCTGATACTTGAGACAGAAAATCATGTGTGGGTTTGGATATGATTGTGAATTGCAGGAGTATGTCAGTTTGAATTTGAGAATATTTCAGGTAGAAAGAACAGCAATAAGTTAAGGGGTGGGGTGGATCTTGGAAACTGAGGAAAAGAAAGGAGGCTGGTATTCCAAGACAATAGTAAGTGAGGGATAAAATGACATAGAATGCTGTTGGAAGGAAAAACCAGGTCAGATCTTACACTAAGTGCAGTGGAAAGCTCATTGAAATTCTTAAACTTGGGATGACATAATATAATTTACATTTTAAAGGATCCTTTCTTGTTGCTGTGTGGATTATCTGTGAGCAAGACTGAAAGCAAGGGCATCATTTAGGGAAATATTGCTAGACATTCTCTTGGTGAGCCATGAAGGTATTCTGAACTAAATATAGAAGATTAGAGGTTTAGAGGACTGGATGTTAAACACACAGAGAGTTTGGAGATAGTGTGTATGGGCATGTGTGATAGAAGGAAGTATATACTTTTTATATTGTATTTTATAATTAGTGTAACTATTTTTATATTTTTTCTAACTACAGATGAATAGATGTTACATATGGGTTGAGCAAGAACATCACCTTTGAACTAAGTCTGTCTGGTTTGAAATCCTCCCTGTGGTACTTACTGTTCATTGGAAATTCAGAGATAATTTAATCTTTATGTGATTCACTCTTTCTTCCTGAGAAAATGAGAGTGCTAATACTATAATACTACCTATCATGTGGATTATTGGGAGGATTAAGTGAAAATTCATCTAATGTTTGTATCAGAGACATGTATTTAGTATTTAGTGAAATGAAGTACATGAGAGAAAAGCATTTATTGAACATATGATAAGTAACCACCAATGCTTTCAGTGAAATCAGGAAGGGGCTTATAAAAAGGTAGTACTTTAAAGAAACTTAGTCTATCAGAAAACAATGGTCAGGTTAATGAAGCAGGTGGGACAGAAGTGAAATCTATTGATTTCGTTGAAGGGGAAGAAAAAATACTTATCTTGAAAATAGTTACAAATTAACCTCAGTGAAATATAACTTTAGCCCATAAGGCACTCTTGTAAGTTTCCAATAATATAGATTAAAGTAAAAAAAGGTATTTAATATCAATGCATTTTGTGAACATTTTTATGTCGATGAACGATGAGGAAGTGCTTATTACAGATTACAGTCTGAAAAGCCACCTATATGTATGGTTTACTCTCCACAGTACTCTGTCTAAGGCATGCAATCGAAAAGTTTGTATGAAAGGTTCCTAAAAAGGCTAGGCACAGTGGCTCACCTCTGAAATCCCAGCACTTAGGGAGACCGAGGCAGGTGGATTGCCTGAGGTCAGGAGTTCGTTGGAGACCAGCCTGGCTAACATGGCAAAACCCCGTCTCTACTAAAAATTTAAAAAGTAGCCAGGAATGGTGGCACATTCCGATAGTCACAGCTACTCCGGAGGCTGAGGCAGGAGAATGGCTTGAACCTGGGAGGCGAAGGAGTTGCAATGAGCCTGTGATCGCGCCGCTGCACTACAGCCTGGACAGAGCGAGACTCCATCTGAAAAAAAAAAAAGAAAGAAAGAAAGAAAAAGTTTTCTAAATGGTAAACGTCCTTTGAATGGAACTGAGTAGTCATGACCCCTTTCTGCCGGGACGTGTGATAGTCAAACAGCAACTTCCCTTATTCATGTTACACCCTGGATCTTTAAAAAATAATAATAATAACTTTGCAATGCTCATTTTTTTTTCTCACATCTTTCTTCCTGTATTTTTTCTTTTCTTTTTTTTTCAACATATACCCAATGAAGTTGCTGTATTTACATAATAGTAAAAACATGAAAACACACACATAGTTCCACACTGATAGCAGTTCAATACTAGGGCTCCGTAATATGTGGAGCTTCAGTAAATAAATAACAATTATCAATGGTCTTTGTGATTTTTTCACATGACCATAGATTATTCAGAAGCATGTTATTTAAATATATGGAGACTTTTAAAGATGTCTAATTGTTATTGATTTCTAATTTAATATTATTTTGAGAAAAGAATATACTCTACTTTAACTCTTTGAAATATATTTAGATTTTTTTATTGCCCACAATGTAGTCTACATTCATCTATATCACCCCATGCTTTTGAAAAGAACACCTGTCAAGCAGTTGTTGGATGTCATCTTCTAAAATGTGGACTAGAACAAGTCACTGATGGCAGTTTTCAAACCTTCAATTCTTTTGGAATTTTGTATGTCTATTTTATCAAATACTAAGAAATTGTATTAAAATCTCTAGCTGTGATTCTCTATTTTTCTATTTTCTTCTTTAGTTTGTTTGGTTTTCAAATCATATATTTTTCATCTCTTTATATATATATATATATATATATATATATATATATATATATATCTCCAACCTTATGTCTTCTAGATGAATTGATTCTTTTTATCATTATTAAATGACATTTTAATTTCTAGTAATGTTCTTTATCATAAAATATATCTTGAAAACATTATTAATATTACTTTATAATGAAGATCACTCATATATTACACTATTTTTCAGATGTTGCTATTTGTATAACATTAGTGGCTCCCATAAATTAATATATTGTGAGACTTTGTTGTGAGAGGATACAAAAAAATGACTTGCTTCTTCAACTCCACCTTGATTCACTAATTTATTTACTTAATTCATTCAATAAAGGAGGAGTACTCTGTGTCAGTCTCTGTTCTTGGTGTTGAAAATACAGCCATAAAAAGCAAAACAGATATTCCTATCCCCTGGAGCTTATATTCATTGAGTAAGAGAAGCTTACCTTTTATCCATGTATACATAGAATTAAGTAAATTTCTAGCTAGAATGTAAAGAAAATGTATACATAGAATTAAGTAAATTTCTAGCTAGAATGTAAAGAAAATATATACATAGAATTATGTAAATTTCTAGCTAGAATGTAAAGAAAATGTATTCAGTATTTTCTTAATAACTAGGTTTTTAGAACTGATAGCACAAAATAAAACATTTTTTACTTTCCATTTTATGAGAGTGAGCAGTTTTTGAAGCCAAAACTGTTAAATATATAGATAAATATCCACTATTATAAAACAGTTAGAATAAAATTCTAAAAAGAAAGAATAGTTATCATGAAATTAAATAGTTATTTGGACATGGTAGAAAAAGAACAAATTGTCTGGAAGTTAAACTAGAAAGTTTGTCTAGAAAGTATCCAAACTGAGGCCCAGAAAAAAATATAAAAATGGAAAATACAAGAAATATATTAAATGTGTTTTGTAATGTGGTGAAAATATCCTGTGCACTTTTTAACTCTGAAATAATTATGGATCCTATATACTTTTAAATGTTTTTTGTTTTTTTTTTAATTTTAACTTCAGGAGTACAAGTGGAGGTTTGTTACGTAGGTAATCTTGTGGCGTCAGGGTTTGTTGTACAGATTATTTCATCACCCAGGTATTAAGCCTAGTACCCATTATTCTTTTGCCTGATCCTCTCCTTCCTCCCACCCTCTCCCTCCTCCCACCCTCAGTAAGGTCCCAGTGTGTGTTTTTCCCCTCTGTATATCAATATGTTCTCATCGTTTAGCTCCCACTTCTAAGTGGGAATATGTGGCATTTGGTTTTGTTCTTGTGTTAGTTGCTAAGAATGATGGCCTCCAGCTCCATACATGTCCCTGTCAAGGGCATGATCTTGTTCTTTTTTATGGCTGGATAAGATTTCATGATTTATGTTGGAATCCCATAAAGTGAGAAGAGAGAGCATGAGTACAGACAATATTTGAAGAGCTAAGGCAAAATATTTTCTAAAACTGGTGAGATATGAGTCACATAATTTGTCTCTAAATATCTCAAGTGAAAAAAAAGAAGAAAGAAAAACAAAAAAGCACCTGTGCTATGTTATGTTAAAATTCTTGACATCTAAAAGGAAAGATAATTTTTAAAGTAGATAGTGGAAAAGAAAAGGACATATAACCTTCAAAAGGACTACCATGGTGGCACTCTGAAAGGATGGAAGGCAGAGGAGAGAGCATGGTGGAATATCATTCTCGATGTATGAAAACTGGAAAGCTGCTTAACTATTATATTATAATAGTTATATATATATTATTATATTATTATTATATATTATTAATATATTATTATTATTATTAAAAAAAGATTAAGCCAAGTTAATATTAAAAGCATAAGGAATTTTTCATACTAAAAAGGGAGTAAATTCAACAGAGAAATGTAAAACTGCAAAATGTTTATGCACCTTACATTGTAGCTTCAAAATATATAAAGTAAAATTTATTAGAACTAAAATGATAGATCAATAGATCAATATACAATCACAATTGGAGATGTCAACTCACTTCTCTCAGCAACTAAAAAATAAGTAAACAAAAATCAAGCAGCATAAAAAAGCAGCAGGAATAGATTATCTAAACAACATGATTTAAAAACTTGATTTATATGGCAAATATAGAGTACTATACCAGCCCAATGCAGAATAAATACAATTGTAGTGCCTATAAAACACTTGATAAAATATACCATATGCTAGACAATAAGTAATTTTCAAAATCCCTAAATAATTATGATTGGTAATTGTACATAGTACATTCTCTACCCGTATAGAAATGTAGGCAAACATATGCAACAGAAAGATAACTAAAAAATTCCCTTAAAGTATTGGGAAGTGGACAAACCAAATTACATAAGCCAAGCATTAAGGAAGTCACATAGTAAATTACAAATACTTTAAACTAAATTATAATGTAAATTTAATGTATTAAAAATCCTGAAATAGAATGAAAACCATATTTAATGAAAACATATATTCTTATATCTGTCAAATTAGAAAAAAATTAAAAGTCTGAAGATTAGTAATTTAAATATCAATTTTAGGAAATTAGAAATTTATAAACAGTGTATATGTGCATAAAAACAAAACAATGAAATAGCAAAAAAACATTATAGAAAATCAGTCTTAATTTCTTTGAAGAGATTAAACATTTACATATTTAGAAAGACTCATCAAGAAAAAAGAGAGAAAATACAAATGCCAATATTTGGAATGAAAAGAGTGGTATCACTATAAATCTTATACATAATAGAAAAATAATAAAAGCATATGATGAACACCTTAAATCCCCAAAATTTGACTATTAACTAAAATGCATACTTTTTTGAAGAAGAAAATTTACTAAACTTGGGAGAAACAAAATTCTGTCAGTTCCATAAATATTAACAAAAGTAAACCTTTAATTAAAAGTATTTTTAGAAAGCGATCTCCAGGCACCAATAGTTTCACTGTTGAATTGTTCCAAATGTTTTAGAGAAAAATAAAACCATCTTTAAAAAAATTATTTCACAGAATGAACACAGTAAGTATATATGTTTTCTTATTTCATGAAGCCAGAGCATTATAAGAAAAGATAATTGTATGTTAATCTCTCTTATAAATACGGACCTAAGAGTACAAAATTAAATATTTGCTAATTGAATCCATCCATATAGAAAAAATAGTATCTCACAACTCAAAAACCTGAGAATAAAGGAAACAAAAATTATCTAATAAAAAATATTTATAAAATGCCTATTGTAAACATCATAGGCAACGGTACAGTGTTGAGAATATTTTTACTGAGTTCGGTACTCAGTTCCTACTGAATACAACACGATGAAGTCCTAGCCAAGGCAATAATGTAAGAAAAAAATAGCTATGTAAAGGATTTGAAAAGAAGAAATAAAATTGTCATTTATTCACAGATCATATTGGGTCTGAAAAAAGTTCTAAGGCATCTAGTGAAAAACTTTGAGAACTAAGTAAATATCAAATAGTTACCTGGATAATAATATATATTTCTATACATTAGTAAATATTAAAATGCTTTAGTTATAGTAATATCAAAACTAAATATGTAGGAATAAATTTAATCTAAAATGTTGAATTTTATTATTAAACTTTAAAGAAATCAAAATAAGTGGAGAGATATACCATATTCATATATAATTCAATAACAGGCAAATAGGTTTCTTTTTGGAAATTGATAAAATATTGACTATTACTAGCCAGATATGAAAGATTTATATGATATCATTAATGTAAATTTTTCATCAAGAAATGTTAATATTTAATTTAAAAATTCAGAATTGCATTGTCTTTTGGAAGCAATGAATGAGGTATATTAATTTTGATACTACATAAGGAAGGCTTTCATCTTGCTAGAAATGTCTTTGTTTTGATCTGGATAGGATTTTCTAGATGAACTCATTAATAAAAATCTAGCCTTTTACAATTAAGGCATATTATTTGTATTCAATTATATTAATATCAAGGTTTTTAAAAAGAAAATGTATCTATCTACCTTAAATAAAATTAATATAGTCTTTAAAACGAGGAACAAAATCTGAGAAAAATGACTGGAAAAATCCACGGTATTTACATCTTTTAAATTTTTCTCAATAATAAATGACCAACATCTTATTCCAATGGTGATAAAAATGATGGATGATGAATACACTTAACTATTTCAGTGACTTCCACGTGCCATATTAACACTTTATGGTGAATGAGTGCATCTCTTTAGAAACTTATAAATATCAGTAAAATATTCCATTTTATTGATGTAGACATTTAAAAGCCTCTAATTTGAATGGCCCAACATTCTAAATCATGTTTACAATATCATTTATTATATGTATAAGATATGCATACATACAATACCTATCTATAATGTATAACTATTCAAATTTAAGTGTTTCAATTCTGCTCTAATAGATCATTTTAATAAAACTACTTGAACATTTGGTAGTCAATGGAATCATGGTTTCACTTGTTTAAACTACTCATAATACTTTTTTTATTAGGTTTATCATATGTTACATTTTTATTTTAAATATTAATTTATCTCATTTTAAGATACATAATTTTTCTCTCATTTTGTTTCGTTTTTGTTGATAAAAATAACTTCTTACCATCAAGTTTGACCTTTTAAGGTTTAGGGCACCCTTTATTTTTCCAGGCCCCCCAACTGTTGCATAGAAGCAAACCACCTGGCCAAGTATATACCTAACCAACAATCCTGCACAATCAGCACATGTACCGCAGAACCTGAAGGACAATAAAAAAAATAATAGAAATGAACTAAACCCCTGTAAATATATAAATTGTTAGATATTAATAAATGAAATGTTCATTGCATTAACAAAAAGCCATTGACAGCAGAAATTAAATTATACATCAGAGTAAGCTTTCAAAGTATGGTGAATACAAGCTTTTGGTTAGCTAAATACATTATTTTTACCAAAGAAATGGGTCTTTCTGTCCTCTTGACAAAATTTTAATAATATTCATTTACTTTAGTTTCAGTAAAATTAAAACTCTACAGGAGATAATAAAAGCTTCCCTGGACTAGACTACATATGAGGAGATCTGTATCCTAAGTACGCAATACTATTAACTAACATTAAAACCTGGCTCAAAGTTTTCTGAAATTTGCTGTTTATAATCCTTCTTTTGATAAAGATTTTATAAGCCTTAATTATGCCACAGTGACCTTAAGATCAACTGATGTGAAGTGAGGGAATAGTCAAAACAAGTGTAATGTCAGATTAGGGTTGCAAAATTGCTCCAAACCTGAAGTAGTACCCAGAAGCTCTAAGAAAAGCATTACAATTTACTTTTTAAGAAAACTCACACACTTTTATTTCTTAGTTTATGACAATTTGACAAGCTACTTCATCATATAAAAGGTGATTTTCATTCAAAATGTTCTTTTATTCTACATTTCAGAAAATAACGGAATAGAATATAATAAGTGATCCAAAGGAACCAGAATATAAAAATTGCAGAAAATGAATTCCTGGGCTCAATGGATCTGCCCACCTCAGCCTCCCAGAGTGCCAGGATTACAGGCATGAGCCACTGTGCCTGGCCCATAAATATTTCAGTACATGTATGTGTGTGTGTGTGTGTGTATATATTACATACAGAAGGAGAGAGAAGCATACTCAACATAGAGAGCACTACCATCACCCCAAAAGTTCTCCTCCTGTTCATTCTCAGTCAGTCCTCACCCCTATGTCAGTCCCCTGGCAGTTATTGATCATATTTGTTACTATAGCCTTGAGTTTTCTATTCCTTCATATAAATGGAGTCATATACCATGTAGTCTTTTGCATGTGGCTTCTTTCACTTAATATGAGGCTTTTGAAATTCATCCATGTATACTTCACATATACATGGAATTTAACTATTCTATAAAGCAAGTGCTTTTCATCTATTTCTCTATCTTTTTTGTTTCAAATATGTTAGGATTTCAAATATCCATTTTAAATACGAGAAATGTACACATAAAACATATACATATATAGAATATATATATGTGTGTATATATATTCAGAAAATTTTTAGTATATGTCTACATTCTGTCTGTTATTTCTCACCTCAATTTTGATTTTAAAGTGAATATTCTAATGGCAGATCTTTTCATAGTCATCTTAAAAAGATGCTACATTTACATAAATCTTATAAGTGTCACTGACATTTTGGTTCCTAGCAAACACCAGATAGGTAGAAGCAACCCTGTGAGATATTATTTTTTAAAAATTGTTTCCTGTTTATGAGTAAAGCAGTGCAGTATCATGGTTAAGAACACAGGCTCTGGAATATGCCTGAGTTCAAAGCTCATTCCTGCCACTTATGAACTGAATGTTTGGTAAAATTAATCTTAGTGTCTACATCTATAAATTGGGGAAATAATAGTGCCCACTTCAGAAGACAATGATTATATAACTTAATGCATGTTGCTTGCTTAAAACAGTGCATTTTGCATATGAATTGCTCAGTACTAGCAGTTTTGATTAGCTAGTTCAATAGACTTGGTTTTGAAAATTGTGTACATGTTTGTGTATTAATTGCAGTCTATCTTGTGATATTAGGAAATTTATCTATTAAATCTATAAAGCAAGGAACTTTGTCTCTTTCTTTTTCTATTTCTTTGTCTATTTCTTTGTCTCTCTTTGTTTCAAATATATTAGGTTTCAAATATCCATTTTAAATAAAAGAAACATGCACCTAAAATTTCATCATTTAAATCCCGTAGGATTCATATGAACCACTGGTTGGAGTCACTGATTTTTCTTGTTTGCCTCTGGACAATTTCTATACCTGCTCTCGCACATATTCTCAGCATGGATCTTCGACACCCTCCTGTTTTTTTGGTCCTGCTTTGAATTACATTTTCTTATATTTACAAAGGAGATAATGAATCTGAGGCCTAGTCATCTCATGAAAATATTCACAAGGCCTTTTGAAAGAACATGACTCTCTTTGCAATGCATATTCCTATAAAGAAATAATATTGTTCTTTCATGTTAATAAACATCCACCCAAATCAAAAATACAGATGACATATAAGTCATAATCCTTTTGTCCAAGGCTTACACTCACAGGACTCATTTTCTTTTGGCATTTGCTTCATGCTCTATAAACTTTTAAAATCAATGTTTAAAAACCTCCCTTAATCAGATTTTCTATGGCCTTTATCCTTACAAAAATGTTGGCCACTTTACATTGTACTAGAGTCTAGTTTGGTCATTCAAACTTTAGAGTATGAAATTGGTTTAATTACACAGATAAAGAATCCATAATCTGCCTTAACTTTGTTAAGAAATTTTCTGCTTTGATATTAAAACAGGAAAGTCAATTTATGATAACAAGCTAAACAGATCATAAATCCTTTTCTTCTATAATTTTTCACTTTCTACTTTTTTATTGGGCTCTGGAAATTATTTTCATTATGGATAATTCTTAGAGAAGAAACTTTACAAATACACATTACACTACAATTAATAATAAAAATTTAATGCCAGGTTTCGGTTTTTGTATCATCTGAGATAAAAGTAGAAGCATAAATCTCCTATCTTCTTGATTGCTAAAGATATTTCAAACCATGGCTAAAAATAACTTCATACAATCAAGTTTTGCCTTTTAATATTCATAGGGGTCTTAGGGCATCTTTTTATTTCTCTGCTTCAGGAACCAACTATTGTTTTAAAAAGTTGATGGAAAATAAGATTTAACTCTTACAATATTTCAGAATAAACTTTCCTGGATTTAAATTTTTATTTATTTTTACTTTTAAATTTTTTTCCTTTTAGGTATTTCAAAATATTTTAAATTTCTGTGTAATCATTGTATATATTCTTTCTTTAATATCAAAAAGCTGATACATGCTGCCTTATAGTTGAAAATAAACTAGAATTCCCATAAAAAGAATGTATACTTAGTGGTTAATAAATGAAACAAAATACTTGTTTTATGTTTCAAAAGTCAATCATAGAGCCATAATTTAACTATCACATAAGAGATAGCATTCAATGCATTTGGTGAACATAAGTCATCTCTTAGATAAATACATCAATTTTCTGGGACTGTTGATGCTTCTTTTCTTTTATTAAAAATCAGTGCTATCTTGCTTTCTCCTTTCTAGATAAGCAATCTATCACCCTCATGGATGTTCCCAATTTATTTAAAAAAATAAAGAAATCTCCTGTTAGATAATTTCATAAACTATAAGAAACTTAGAGCTTATGTGGACCTCGGAAGAAACAAAGATCAGTTACTCTGAATAATTTCACCAAGACCCTGTTTTAGAAAACCCTGTCTTTCTAATTCATACAAAAACAGAATACAAAACCAGTAATATTTGGTTTTCAGGTATTTAAATAACAAAATATATATAAATAAAATTAAATTTTGGTATTTCTCTGTTACTAGATTAGGCAAAAAATATTAAATAGATTTTTGGCAAACATAGGAGAACAATTGGAATGGTCTGACTTAAATGCATATCTTATTTGACAAAGTATGAAATCTTTGGTAGTTGAATTTATGTGTATTGTAAAATTATTCATGGGCTTGCTTCAAAACAGTTTTTGGAGTGTGGAGTTTGACCTGGGTTTGAGTCCCAATATCACCACTTTAAATTACTGAGAAAATTCTTTAATTACAATCAACCTCACGTTTTTTCATCTGCAAAATGAAACAATAACACATTATATACATCATAGGGTATTTATTTGATTAAAAGGTAGTTATTTGACTATCTCATAGGTTGTTATAAGATGATGCACATAAAGTACCCAGCAAAGTACCTGGGGTGTAGAAAGTGTTCACTTAACATTTGTTAGCTATTATTAGTATTATTATTACACGTAGGCACCTGTTATGAATGTTAGTGATTACCAAAAAGACAATATAAATAAATTGGACTCTGAATACTACTGGTACAGATAGCAGATATTTGTGTGTGTTAAGGGTGGGGGGCAGCTTTCTCCTCCTGTGTCACTAGTTCATTCAATAAATGCAATTCAACAAAGTGCAACCATCTGTAATTTTATTCCCTAATATACAAATATTTATTAGCAACTGTCATCTATATAGTATCTACTGTATAATATATAAAGAACCAGTGGGTAACATTTTAGGAGTACAAGGCATGGATGATCTATGTTCTTAAAAAATTTGTATTTTGGCTGAATTAAAGAAGACTAATTCCTACAAGTCACTTGTATACAACATAATGGACTATCAACTCAGACGCTAAATATCATAGCAAAAGTGTTGATGTTGTAGTGTATTGGTAAGAAGTCCTCCAGCTGCAAGTGACATCAACTCGAATTAGATGAAACAGAAACATCACAGTATTAGCTTGTATAAATTAGACTCAGGGCAAATTTTAGACTTGGCTGGTTCCTGGGTTGAAACAATTTCATCAGCTATCAGTTTCTTTCTATTCCTCTATTCCATTTGCTTCTTTGCTAACTTCATTTTCATGGAGGTCCTCATTGTAAACTAGCAAAATTGTTGTCCTCTCTTGACTCACAGACTCAAAATATAGCAAACAAAAGTCAAAATGTATATCATTGATCTCAAGTCCCATGCCAATCCTGAACTAATCACTGTGGACAAGGATGTGTTGGTATATCATCAGGTCTTTTCCATGCCCTCTGGAACTGAAGAATTGAACGTAAGCATTTATTGTGGTAGAGGAATCATTTTCCAAAACAAAATTTTTGTACTAATATCAATACATGTATATGTACTTGAAACAAACAAACTTGAAAATAATTGACAGACATCATAACACTTCACCTCTAAATGCTTCAGTGTGCATTGCCTGAGAATCAAAATAATTTTCTACTCAGCATTCTGTTACTAAGTCTAACATATTAATAATAATTCCATATCATCTAACACAGAGCTCACATTGAAATTTTCTCAAGTGTTCAGAAAATGGGCTGACTTGTGATGAAGTTTACTGAGGTTGAGGTGGTGAAGACTGAGATGCCTTAAAGACTTGTGTCATTTTGTGTTATTCTCTGAATGAAAGGCATTGAAATTTGCTAGAATGACCTAGACTATTTAATACTTATGAATTCTTCCTTCCTCTGATAGTTCAGATGAATACTAAAATTCTAGGAAAATTGTGACATCTTATTTTGGGGAAACAAAACATATTCAGAAATAAATAAAATGTGGATTTTTCAAGTGACCCATTTAGTAGACAGCAATGTTGAAATGACTAAACTTGAAGCCTGAAGGTATATGGACAGATAAATGGATGGATGGACGGATAGATAGATAGATAGAGACATAGGTAGATAGATAGATAGACAGACATCAGTATAGATAAGGATTAATCTGTAATCAATACAATTAGCAGAAACAAATTTTAAATATATTCATCAAGCAAAGTGGGAAGTGGCGGAGAAGGGTGATGATACTGAAATGTGCAGGGCAAGCACTAAATTCAGAAATAGCTTAATCCATGTTCAAACAATATCGTGGGTTTTTCCCTCTTTTCTTCTTACCTGTACATCTTTTGGCTGGCTTTGCCTGACTTGTGGTAGATGCACTTTCTTTCAGGCTTTCTTTATGAGGTGGCCCCTGGCAGTCCAAACTTACATCCTCACTACTTCAAGGACAAACAGGAATCAGAGACAAATGATTTTTTTAGTCATCTCCACAAAAATCCCATGAGTATGTCATCTGCATTATTAGTTCTGGCTTGTGCACCTATATGACCATGCCTGAACTAAGCACACTGTGTGTATGAGGGAAGGAAATGAGAGAGGGTTACAATCACTTACATTAGTCAAATCTGATACTCCTAATGCTAAAGATGAATTCAGCACTACCACAAATATATCAAGTGATTTCTTATGAAGGAAAGGTTTCTTTTCCAATGAAAAAATCAAAATTGTATCAAAAGAAGGATTTATAGATGCCTGGAATCTTCCAAAACAGATGGCCATTATGCTGATACAGGCAGGTTTGACTCCAGATTACCAGTTGTTACCATAGAAACCCTAGCACTATTCCTATAATTTGAGTCAAATAGTCAATAAGAGCTACTTAGTAATTAAACTCTAAATTGCTTTCCAGTGAGCTTTCAATACTTTAAACTACTTAGGTAAATATTATAATCTCCATATTACACATGAGGAAATTGGAGCGTACCTGGGCTTTGTGAATGGCTACAGGGCAAATAGAGTGAGGGGCAAATAAACATAGCCATGTCTACCTAGTGTAATTACCTTACCAATTTAATGAAATCATCCAGCATTCTCTTAAGTTATGAGCCATAAATTCCATTTCCTATAAGAGAAAGAAAGATAATATAAATTCATGGAATAAGCAGGGAAGTGATAAACAAAATCATAAGTGCGCATATCTTCTCCAAAGGGGACGCATTTCTACTCTGTGCCAAATAATTGTTATCAGGGCAAAAACTCAGGCTGTATATGCCAGATCTTCTCATTTTTTAAAAAGAAGCTGACTGATGATTGTGTGAAATTTCCTCAAATTTGAATCTGAAAATCTAATTTATTAAAAAACAAAACACAACTCTGTGGGCCACAAAAAAATAATTTCTCATGCCATCCATATATACCCTGCTATTTCTGATGGCTCAAGGCTCTGGCTCCCACTCAATGTCAACACTGCAGAATTAAGTATGTTTATTCCACCTTTCTCAACCTACTGTTCCGAGAATGAATAAATTCACAGGAGCATTGTGCTATTTGTTGGATAAATGAACTGCATACATTAATCTTGTTCTTGATCATTTCTCTTTGTCCTCCACTATCTTTGCTGCACTGTTATTATAACTCCCAAATTGTGAAATAAAGTTGAAGAAGAACCTCAGCCTGTTACCTAGTTTCAAAGTCGCCACCACATTTTTGTGTATCTTTCCAGCAGCACCCCTCTCTACTGGTACCAGTTTCCTGTATTAGTCCATTTTCATGCTGCTGATAAAGACATACCCAAGACTGGGCAATTTATAAAACAAAGAGGTTTAATGGACTTACAGTTCCACATGGCTGGGGAGGCCTCACAATCACGGCAGAAGGCAAGGAGGAGCAAGTCACATGTTATGTGGATGGTGGCAGGCAAAGAAAGCTTGTGCAGGAAAACTACCCCTTATAATAACCATCAGATTCATGAGAGTTACTCACTATCACCAGAACAGCATAGGGAAGATCTGCCCCCATGATTCAGTTATCTCTTACTGGGTTCCTTCCATAACACATGAGAATCCAAAATGAGATTGGGTGGAGAAACAGCCAAGTCATATCACAGGGATTCTTCTGATTTTTACTTCATAAAAATATTAAGGTCAGGAGGACTTGTTCAAATCCCTGATTGAAGACAGAGATGTATCTACAACAACCCAGACATGGTTGTGACTTCTAGCTATCAGTTGGCCATCTCCAACCCTCAGAGATTCTCAGGTTCTCTCTCTCCTTTAGTCTCTCTCTTTCACTCTTTCTCTCTCTCTCTGTCTTTGAGTGTGTGTGTGTGTGTGTGTGTGTGTGTGTGTATTACACAGTGAGGTGAGAAAATGATAGAGACATGCTGCTTATATTTATTCCTTACCATATAAAAATATTAAGATGTGGAAAGAAGAATTGATGTTGAGCATAAAAAATAGTAAAACAAATCTAAAAAGAATAGATATTATTCTTTCAGTAATCAAACTCATTGTTCTTCTAAACTTTCCAAAAGTATTTTAAGGAAAGATCTGAATGCCTGTCTGTCCATTGGTCTATCTTTCTATCTTTCTACTTCCCTCCCTTTCTTTGCTCACCTAAAAAAAAGAATCACGCCTGTAATATTTTCTCAGTTTATCTTTCATTTGAAGGTTTTGCCTGCCACTTGGTTTCAGTTTCCCTACATTTTCTCCCACCCATCACTTTTGTCAGTCATATTAGCCTTTATTTTTCTGGTTCTTGACATGCCAAATTATTTTTCACTTGCTCTTTTCATTGCCTGAAATGTTCTTTCCCCAAAATTTCACAGGTCTGACTATTTCTCCCTATTCAGACACCAGCTCAAATGCCCATTACTCTTCAATCTGAAGTCCAGTCAAAGATTCTGTCCCTAACATTATCTTACAATAGTCATCCTATAGATTTGTTTATTGTTTTTGTTGTTTGTCTCTTCCACAAGATGGAAAGCTCTATTTGAAAACTTCTTATCTGTCAATAGCTCCATAGCATCTCCAAATCTATAAGAGCACTGACAAATTGGTGGTGACAAGGTCTTGGAGGGGCCACATCTTTACATCTCCTCCACAAGTGTTCCAGTAACACAGAAGGAGAAAAGGGAGAGAAAAGGAGTGGCAGATGAAGGTCAAAGTATTATCTACATTACTGGCTATAGGATAGTGTGAGAAACAAATAGGTCAACTAACACACACAAGAATTAGGCTGACTGTCTCTCTCCCTGTCTCAGGCAATATCAGCTGGGTGAGGCCTGATGCAGAAAAAAATACTGCTGGAGGATCATATGAGAATTCATGACTTACAATGAAAAAAGAAAGAGCTATACTGAGACAGATCAGTTTATTCTTCTGGTATCAGATAAGATCACTCTGCTGTCCTAGAAGGTCAGTATGTCAAGAGGCAGAGAGAAGCCAGTAGGTACATTTCCTGATCTCCTTTCTCCTGGAAAGAAGTATCTCAAGAAAGAAAGCAGTGATATCTCATAAATACTAATCAATAAATATTCTGTGAATAACTTTTTTGTGAAGTCATTGTAAATAACAAAATGGAGATGCTGTGGGGTTAATAGGGATTTCCCGCATATTTAAAGCAAGTGTCCTGTTTTCTAGTCCAGTATTTTCATACAACACTGTAATAAAGTATTTCTGAATTTGGAACTTACTGATGGTCAGCAAAGGCCACAGGAATTAATAATGGGGCGTGAATGAAAGAAAACAGCTATGCCCTGAAATTGCAACAGAGGACATGAGACCAGTGTTTACATTCCAAGCACCCATCAGCTTGGGATCTAAGAGCCAGTTTCCTCTGCTCATCGGCTGCTCATTTTCAGTGAGTCTCCATTACTAAAAGAAGACAAATAAACCATCGGCGGAAACTAATCTATCCTCATTCAATTAAACTGCGAAGCACTTACTTGTTTTCCCCCCTAAGAGAGAGCAATTAGTCTCCTTTGAAAATTTATTCCTGCTCCAGGAGAAAAACAGAACCTCTGAAAATGGATGTTGAAAGCAAAAATGTTTTGAAGAAAGTCTCTTCACCCTTTCTTATCCATTTGGCATTTCAGTTTCCCCTTTTTAGGCCCAACATCCCCTTGTTTGATACCTGATGACTCCCTAAGATAATTCCCTTCATGTCATTGTTTTTCTAGTAGTGACTTTTTTCTTATTGTTCACAGAGGCACCTAGGTTTAGATCTAAGAATGTACAGACACAGCAGGGTACACTAGAAGTCACCCTGGCTTTGGAGGACAAAATCCGGATTTCTAGTTCTTCGTTTTGTGAGTATGGGCAACCTAGTTTCACTCTCTGGGCTTCAAGGCCCTTATTTTTAATTTGAAGTACAGGATTTCATTTAGCAATAGAACACTTGAAACAATTTTTTCATCAAACTCTTAAATCAAAAGCAATAAAAATTGTCAACTTATCTGGTTAAAGTAGAAAGAGGTGGTGAGAGAAAGGGCAAAAACCAAAGGAATGCCTTCTCAGGCCCTTGGGTACACAGGGAACAAGCCACTGAACTAAACAATCTCTGATATTCTTTGCATGTCTAATAACTCTGATTCTTTTTAGTGAAGTATTGTCTTTATCTATCAGATAGATCTAAGTTTGAATTCAAGTATCTGTGTGACCCTTGGACGTTTATTTAACCTCTCTATGCAGGTGGTTTCGTCTTTTGCAAACAGGGGAAGTTAAAAATACAACACTGTGTTTGGTTTTCAAACAAATGTTGACACAACACTTTATCTGAGACTTTCTTATCTCAGTAATATCTCAGCATTCTTTCTGGATAAATCTTCCTCATCTTTATAACTGCTCCAAACTATTCCAGAGCATTAATGTCCCATAATTACCCTTTGCCCTTCTATTGAACTTTAGAATTTTACCATATTATTTCCATTGTAAACAATGTTGCAATGAATATCTGTATGTATATCTCCTTCCAGATTTGAAAGATAAGTGGGTGATAAAGCTGAAGAAGAATCAGATATTCAATGTTTTTCATCATATAGATAACAACTAATTACCATCCAAAGTTAATTTGCCAATTTATAATCCCAGAAATCTTAAATTAGTATACCAATTTTTTGCTGTAATGCCACCATTATTTGAATTCAGCATACTTTTAAATTTGAAAAATTTTAGAAATTTGGAAATTTTGTCATATTACTATATTTCTAAACTGGTACAGAACCTAATATATGTATTCGGTGCTTAACAAGTACTTATTAACTCTGATATATCTGTTAGTTTGCCAAAAATAGACATGATAATAATAAAGTATTATTAATCATTTTTTTCTGGACAGGTTAAGCAGTTACTTAAAGTTAAGAACTTATTGTTATAGCTACATTAGGGGTTAATGATAATAATAGGAAAATTTAGATTCCAGGTTTACTGTAGTTTTCATATTGCAATGAGCACTGACTTTGAGTTTCTATGAATCTAAATTTGCATCTCAGTTCCCCCCAACCCCCGCCATTAACTATGTTACTAATGAAATTTTACTTTGCCACATTAGTTTCCGATTTGTAGAGCGAAGCTTTCGTAGACTATTTTTTCATGTTATTCTATGATTCACATAAGTATGAGGTACTTAACTTGGCCCTTCATAGTTACTAGGAATTACTGGTTGAACCTATACAATATCTTAGTTTGGTAATCCAAGTTAGAAGTTTTATGTATGTTTTTAATTCTTCCCAAAGCCACATGTCATAGACAGCAATATAATCTTCTATTTAAAAATTGAGACTCAAATTCAGTTTTTTCAGACTTCTAGAATCTACAACTTTAAAAGAGTTACATCTCTAATAGTGAAATAATCATACTGTGGTCGATCACCCCCAGTAGTATTGGAGAAGACCAGATCTACGGAAGCTGTTTCATGACGTTTTGGGAAACTTGGACTCAAATTCTGATTTCAGGGTGAATTTGAGTTCTGGAGTTTTAACAAGGACAGGAAAAACTTCAGCATTTGTGGTTGAGCACGTTTGCTCATGTCTGTAACTCCATCATTTTGGGAAACTGAGGTGGGCAGATCACCTGAGGTCAGGAGTTTGAGATCAGCGTGGGCAACATGGAGAAACATAGTCTCTATTAAAAATACAAATTTTAGCTGGGGGTAGTGGTGCATGCCTATAATCCCAGCTCGGGAGGTTGAGGCACAAGAATGGCTTGAACCCCAGAAGTGCAGGTTAAAGTGAGCTGAGATTGTGCCACTGCACTCCAGCCTGGGCAACAGAATGAGATTCTGTTTCAAAAACAAAAACAAAACTTTAGTATTTGTTTATCTATCCATTGTTAGAGAGGAAAAAAAAAGAAAACCTAGAAAAACTTCTGAGTTGGAAGATGGGCAATACATTTTGAGTGTAATTTAGTCAATTAGTTTTAATTCCACATAAGACACCATTTGGCATTTGGCAAGAGAAGAAAAATTCATTCACATAACTCTTGGGAAATGATAGGAATATGAAGAACATTACAAACAACGAAGCTAGTATTCTGCGTAGATAAAATAATATACCGCTAACTTGGTTTCTCACCCTGGATCCTACCAGTAACTGACACCAGTTGTCTTACTACCACAATTGCTGCAGTCACTTTTCAAGTGGCCTTCATCATGGAACTAGTCCTTTCATAAACAAAGAGTACTGAAGCAACAATAAAGTTGAAGCTGAGAGCAAAAACAAAAACAAAACCACTCAAGCAACCAAATCTGGCTTCAGTCCATAATCATCTCTAGTGGGGTTCCTGACTCTCATCTATATGAACCTCAAATCTCCTCAAATATTATTTATAGCTTATTTCTCTTATCCCTACTTTACTACTTATCATTTTATTTTATTCATATCCTCAAATAAGGAAAACAAATCTTATAGTAAATAATTTATTCAGCTTACATACATCCCATCATTTCCAACTTGTTTCATCCTTTCCTTCCATTTCACTTTACTCATCATTCTCTAGGATGTCATTATCCTGTGACTGGATAGTCAACACTAGTCAGTCATAAAACTTTATTTTAGTCTTCTTTTTTTGTAGAATAGTCTAATCATCCAAATGAAATTCCTGAGGTATATCATAATGTGTATATTGTTACAAAGATCCTAAAACACCCTGCTAACTGCAAGAAACAATCGTGTTTACTTTCAAGGTCCTTTATTCTAGGACTTAATTAGCCATCTTTGTTTTCATAAAAATCCTCAAAATGAGTCTAGCTTTCCTGTCTTTACTCCATGCTTTTTTTTTTAATTTTATTCTCATTGTTTGCAAGTCCAGAGCATCCCCTCATATTAAGTATGAAAAGAAATAACTCACAAGCTTTGTATTGAGGAAAGCAAGGGAAGAAAATACACGGTAATGTTACAAAATGCTTATCTTCAGAACAGTGCTGCAATAAACATAGGAGTGCAGGTACCTCTTCAATATACTGATTTTTTGGGGGGGTGTGCATAACAGTGGGATTGCTGAATCATATGGTAACTCTAATTATAGTTTATTAAGAAGCTTCTAAATTGTTTTCCATAGTGGTTGTACTAATTTACATTCCCACCAACAGTATCTTAGGATTCCCTTTTCTCAATATCCTTGTCAACATTGGCTATTGCTCATGTTTTGGATAAAAGTCATTTTAACTGGGGTGAGATGATATCTCATTATAGTTTTGATTTTCATTTTTCTGATGATCAGAGATTTTGAGCACCTTTTCCTATACCTGTCTGCCATTTGTATGTCTTCTTTTCAGAAATGTCTATTCAGATCTTTTACCCATCTTTAATCCATAAGTTAAATTTTTTCCTCTAGAGTTGTTTGAGCTCTTTACATATTTGGGTTATCAATCCCTTGTCAGATGGATAGTTTGCAAATATTTTCTCCCATTCTGTGGGTTGTCTCTTCAATTTCATTGATTATAAAAAGAAGCCTTTTAATTTGTTTGAAAGAAGTCTTTTAATTTGATGTGACTCTACCTGTCCATTTCTTTTTGATTGCCTGTGCTTGTCCATTTTTGCTTTAGTTTCCTGTATTATTCAAGAAATCTTTGCCCAGAGCAATGTCCTGGGGAATTTACCCAATGTTCCCTTTCTGTAGTTTCAGTCTGAGGTCTTAGATTTAAGTCTTTAATCCATTTTGATTTTATTTTGTATATGGCAAGACATAAGCATCTAGTTTCATTCTTCTGCATATGGATATCATTTTCCCAGGACCATTTATTGAAGATATCTTTCTCCAAGATTTCTCCAAGATCTTTCTCCAAGATCCAGATAAATATTTCTCAAAATAAGACATATAAGTGTCAAACAGGTATATGAGAAAGTGCTCAACATCATTGATTATCCCAGAAATACAAATCAAAATTACAATGTGATATCATCTCACTACAGTTACAATGGTTTTTATTCAAAAGTCAGACAATAATAAATGCTGGCAGGGATATAGAGAAAAGGAAACCCTTCTACACTCTTGATGAGACTGTAAATTAGTGCAAGTACTATTCAGAACAGTTTTGAGGTTCCTCAAAAAACTACAAAGAGCAACCATACAATCCAGCAATCCCACTGCTGGGTATATAACCCCACAAAAAAGAAATCAGTGTGTTGAAGAGATATCTGCACTCCCATGCTCACTGTAGCATTGTTCACAATAGCCAAAATTTGGAAGCAATATAAGTGTCCACCAAAAGATGAATGGATAAAGAAAATGTGGCACATATACACAATGGCATACTTTTCATCCATGAAATGTATGAGATACTGTCATTTACAACAACATGGATGGAACTTCTGGTCATTATGTTAACTTAAATAAACCAGACACAAAACAACAAACTTCACATGTTCTTACTGTTTTTTGAGGAACTAAAAATTAAAACAATTGAACTCATGGAGACAGAGAGAGAACAGTAGTTACCAGAGGCTGCGAAAGGTAGTTGGAGATTTAGAGGAAAAATGGTGAAGGTTAATGTATACAAAAAGTAGTTATATAAAATTAATAAGATCTAGTATTTGACAGCACAACAGTCAGTGATAATAATTTAATTGTGCAATTCAAAATAACTAAGAGAGTATAATTGGATTGTTTGTAATGCAGAAGATAAATGCTTGAGGTGATAACTGCCACAGTTACCCTGATACGATTGTTACACATTGCATGACTATATCAAAATATCTTATTTACCCCATAAATACATATACCTCCTATGAATCCACAAAATATGAAAGTAAATTTTTTACAAAAAGAAAGAAAAATGTTTATATTGGGGAAAACAGGAGTATAAGTATCATTTTATCTCATTTTTCTACTTTACTGTTCATAGCTTTTAGTGAGAAAGCATGTCTTTGTTAACACAGAAAAGCAAAGACAACCATTTTCTTACTTTGCTATATATTCTCTTCCATCTTAGTATTAGAATTTTAAAAAATATTTGAGCATGTTGCTACACAGAATAAATAACTGTATTTTCCCATCTGCTTTACAGTTAGATATGGCCATGTATCTTTGTTATTGCCAGTGAGATGTAAAGGGAAATATTATATACAATTTTCAGTAAGTTGTATCATTTGAGCTAAAATTGGCTGAGAAAAAGGGACCTTTTTCTGCTGTCTTCCATCTTTCCTTAGAATCATGGAATAATGCTATTTTAGAATTCCCACAACAGTCTTGGATCATGAAGTGAACTTGAAAATAGAAGCACTAAACAGAGTGATGGAGCAGAACAATAGGAGACTGGAGACCTGAATCACAGCATGGAGGCTTTTTACCTGCTTTGGCTTATCTACCTCCAGACTTCTCTTTTTGCCAGAGATGGAAAAACAGTTGACTTTGTTTAGGTGATCATTGCTGTAGTTGTTGCTTGTTGCATATGCAGAGAAGTCTAAACCTAACTAACGCAGGGAGGTAAAAAATAAATTATCATAATGTTGTTAATAATTAAAAGTAACAGAATTTGTGAGCACATAAATCAGCATACAAAGGATTTACATAAGTTATTTGTAAGAAGAAAGAGCTAATTATTCAGTCCTGGGACTCCTAGATTCCAATATCAAATCTAGCTTTCACAGCAATATGAGTTTACCACATCTATTGAATCTCAGTATCTTATTCAATGTAATAGGATGTGTAGTCCCCTCATTGATCTCTATCTCCTGGTCTTCGTTCTCTTATGAATTTCTCCCCTTAGTATAGACTGAAATTATTGCTTCGATTCTGTTCTAATTTATATCTGCATTTGTATATGCAGAGAAGCCTAAACCTAAGAAGTGAGCTTTAGTTATGTTTAGGCTTCTCTGTATATACAACAATCACCTAAGCAAGATCAACTTCTGATATTAGGTTGTAAAAGACTATGCTTTCCATCTTGCACTTGCCTGTTCTTTCTCTCTCACTGTTTCTCTTTCCCTCCCTCCCTTACTCTCCATGGCTCCACTGCTGAAGAAGCCGGCTGCTATATTTTGAGCAGCCCTGTGGAGAAGCGCATACTTCGTGGCTGAGATCTGAAGCTGTCATTTCCACATCCAGTACAAAAACTGAAGCCTAATAATCACATGTGTGATGTTAGTGGATCCTTTGGACTCACTTAAGTCTTGATATGTCTGCAACTCTGGCTAACAACTTATGTGCAACCTCATTAGGGACTCTGAGTTACAGAAATTCAGGCAAACCACTTCTAAATTTCTGACCACAGAAAGTGTGAGAAATAAATCTTGGTTGTCTTCAGCCATTAAGTTTTGGAGTAATTTGTTATTCAGCAAAATATAGTTTAATTGTATTACACAGAGGTAAAAGTATGAGGACATAAGTATTTATTTTAATAAAACAGCTTGATCCCACATATTCAAGGCTGCAGTGAGCCAAGATTGCACCACTGCACTCCAGGCTGGATGACAGACTGAGATCCTCTCTCTTAAAAAATACATATATGGGGGAAGATCCAAGATGGCTGAATAGGAGCAGTTCCGGAGTGCAGTTCCCAGCAAGAACAATGCAGAGGGTGAGTACCCACCACATTTCCAAACAAATTTTCACTGCCCACAGACCAGGAGATTCCCAGGCTGAAAAGCACCACAAGTTTTCAGCATGGCGGTTTCAGCGAGTGCTGGGTTGGCCCACAGAAACTCAACACAAATCTGGACACCTGTTTCAACTGGTGCCTGGAATGCCTGGGAGACAGAGCTGCCCATTCAACTGAAAGGGAGAGGGAAAAGACAGGGAGCCAGGAGATCTGGCTTGGCAGGTACCATCCCTACAAAACAAGCAATCTGAAATGCTCTGGATTGAGAGTTTTGCAGCAAGTGCAGCTGAACCCAGGATGGTCCAGCTCAGTGAGGGGAAGGGTGGCCACTACTACCGAGGCAGTCCACCACTACTGAAGCAGTTCACATAGCAGATGGGCAGAGCCTGTGGCAGCTCAGCAAAACCTCTCCAAGCAGACTATGACTAGACTACTCCGTGAGGGGCAGGACATCTGTGAAAAAAGGCAGCAGCACAACAAGAACTTATAAATAAAGCCAACCTTCCTAGGACAGAGCACCTGGGAAAAGAGGCAGTTATGAGTTCCACTGCAGCAGACTTAAAAGTACCTGCCCAGCAGCTCTGCATGGAACAATGGAGCTCCCAGCACAGCACTTGAGTTCCTATAAGGGACAGACTGCCTCCTCAAGCAGTTCCCTGTCAACCATATACCCAAAAATACACCTCATAAAGGAGAGCTCAGGCCAACATCCGGCGGGTAGCCTTCTGGGACTAGAATAGCAGAGGAAGAAACCAGAAGCAACCCTTGCTGTTCTGTGGCCCCTGCAGATGACCACCAGGCAAGCCGGGTCTGGAGTGGACCTCCAGCAGTCCTGCAGCAGAGGGGCCTGACTGTTAGAAGGAAAACTAGAAACAGAAAGAAATAACTTCAACATCAACAAAAAGGACGTCCACTCAGAGACCCCTTCCAAAAGTCACCAACTACAAAGACCACAGGTAAATAAAGGCACTGCGATGGGAAGAAACTAGCTCAAAAACGATGAAAGCGTCAAAAACCAGAATGCCTCTCCTCCAAGGGATCACAACTCCTTGCCAGATAGGGATCAAAGATGGATGGAGAATGAATCTGATGAATTGACAGAAACAGGCTTCAGAAGGTGAGCAAAAACAAACTTCTCATAGCTAAAAGAACATGTGCTAACCCAATGCAAAGAAACTAAGAACCTAGAAAAAAGGTTAGGTGAAATGCTAATGAGAATAACAGCTTAGAGAATAACATAAACCACTTGATGGAGCTGAAAAACACAGCACGAGAACTTCATGAAGCATACACAAGTTTCAATAGTCAAATCGACCAAGCAGAAGAAAGGATATCAGAGACTGAAGATCAACTCAATGAAATAAAATCAGAATGTAAGAATAGAGAAAAAAGAGTGAAAAGAAATGAACAAACCTGCAAGAAATATGGGACTATGTGAAAAGACCTAATCTATGTTTGATAGGTGTACCTGAATGTGACAGAGAGAATGAATCCAAGCTGGAAAATACTCTTCAGGATATTATCGAAGAGAACTTCCCCAACCTAGCAAGCCAGGCCAACATTGAAGTCCAGGAAATACAGAGAACACTACAAAGATATTCTTCAAGAAGAGCAACCCCAAGGCACATAATTGTCAGATTCACCAGGGTTGAAATGAAGGAAAAAATGCTAAGGGCAGCCAGAGAGAAAAGTCGGGTTATCCACAAAGGGAAGCCCATCAGACTCACAGCAGATCTCTCTGCAGAAATCCTACAAGCCAGAAGAGAGTGGGGGCCAATATTCAACATCCTTAAAGAAAAGAACTTTCAACCTAGAATTTTATATCCAGCCAAACTAAGCTTCATAAGCTAAGGAGAAATAAAATCCTTTATGGACAAGCAATTGCTGAGAGATTCCATCACCACCAGGCCTGCCTTACAAGAGCTCCTGAAAGAAGCACTAAACAAGGAAAGGAACAACCAGTACCAGCCACTCCAAAAGCATACCAAATGGTAAAGATCATCAACACAATGAAGAAAATGTGTCAACTAAGGGGCAAAACATCCAGCTAGCATCAAAATGGCAGGATTAAATTCACACACAACAATACTAACCTTAAATGTAAATGGGCTAAATGCCCCAATCAAAAGATACAGACTGGAAAACTGGATAAAAAGTCAGGACCCATTGGTGTGCTGTATTCAGGAAACACATCTCACATGCAAGGACACACATAGGCTAAAAATAAAGCGATGGAGAATGATTTATTAAGCAAATGGAGAGGAAAAAAAAAGGAGGAGTTGCAATCCTAGTCTCTGATAAAATGGACTTTAAACCAACAAAGATCAAAAGAGACAAAGAAGAGCATTACATATTGGTAAAAGGATCAATGCATCAAGAAGAGCTAACGATCCTAAATATACCCGCACCCAATACAGGAGCAACCAGGTACATAAAGCAAGTTCTTAATGACCTACAAAGAGACTTAGACTCCCACATAATAATAGTGGGAGACTTTTAACACTCCATTGTCAATATTAGACAGATCAACGAGACAGAAAATTAACAAGCATATCCAGGACTTGACCTCAGATCTGGACGAAGAGGATCTAATAGACATCTACAGAAATCTTCAATGCAAATCCACAAAATATATATTCTTCTGAGCACTGCATTGCACCTACTCTAAAATTGACCACATAATTGGAAGTAAAACACTCCTCAGCAAATGCAAAAGAACGGAAATCATAACAAGTATTCCTCAGACCACAGGGCAATCAAATTAGAACTCAGAATTAAGAAACTAACTCAGAACTGCACAGATTAATGGAAACTGAACATCAGGCTCCTGAATGTCCACTGGATAAACAATGAAATGAAGGCAGAAATAAAGATGTTCTTTGAAACCAACAAGAACAAAGATACAACATACCAGAATCTCTGGGACACAAAGCAGTGTCTAGAGGGAAATTTATAGTAATAAATGCCCACATGAAAAGTGAGGAAAGATCTAAATTTGACACTCTGTCATCAAAATTGTAAGAGCTAGAGGAGTAAGATTAAAAAAAAAAATCAAAAACTAGCAGAAGGCAAGAAATAATGAAGATCAGAGCAGAACGGAAGGAGATAGAGTTACAAAAAACTCTTCAAAAATCAATAAATCCAGCAGATGGTTTTTTGAAAAGATCAACAAAATAGATAGACTGCTAGCCAGATTAATAAAAAAGAAAAGGGAGAAGAATCAATAGATGCAATAAAAAACGATAAAGGGGATATTACCATTGATTCCATGGAAATACAACCTACCATCAGAGATTACTACACACAACTCGATGCACATAAACAAGTAAATCTGGAAGAAATGAATAAATTCACATTTGCACCCTCCCAAATCTAAATTAGGAAGAAGTTGAAACCTTAAGTAGAGCAATAACAAGGGCTGAAGTTGAGGCAGTAATTAATAGCCTCCCAACCAAAAAAAGTCCAGTTTCGGACAGGTTCACAGCCAAATTCTACCAGTGGTACAAAGAGGAGCTGGTACCATTCCTTCTGAAATTATTCCAAACAATCCAAAAATAGAGAATCCTTCCCAAATCATTTTATGAGACCTACATCATCCTGATACCAAAATCTGGCAGAGACTCACAAAAAAAAAGGAAAACTTCAGGCCAATCTCCATGATGAACATACATGCAAAAATCTTCAATAAAATACTAGCAAACCGATTGCAACAGCACATCAAAAAGCTTATCCATAACGATCAAGTAGGCTTCATCCCGGGGATGCAAGGCTGGTTCAACAAACACAAGTCTATAAACGTAATCCACCACATAAACAGAACCAATGAAATAAACATGATTATCTGAATAGATGCAGAGGAGGCCTTTGACAAAATTCAACAGCATTTTATCAGCCTTTTGCTCTAAAGACTCTCAATAAACTAGGTATTGAAGGAATATATCTCAAAACAATAAAAACTATTTATGACAAATCTACAGCCAATATCATACTGAATGGACAAAAACTGGAAGCATTAACTTTGAAATCCAGCACTAGACAAGGATTCCCTCTCTTACCACTCCTATTCAATATAGTATTGGAAGTTCTAGCCAGAGCAACCAGGCAAGAAAAAGAAATAAAGCCTATTTGATTAGGAAAAGGGGAAGTCAAACTGTCTCTCTTTTCAGACGACATGATTGTATATTTAGAAGACCCTATCATCTCAGCCCAAAATCTCCTGAAACTGATAAGCAACTTCAGCAAAGTCTTAGGATACAAAATCAATGTGCAGAAATCACAAGCATTGCTATACACCAATAACAGACTAACAGAGAGCCAAATCATGAGCAAACTCTCATTCACAATTGCTACAAAGAGAATAAAATACTTAGGAATACAACTAACAAAAGATGTAAAGGACCTCTTCAAGGAGAACTACAAACCACTGCTCAAGGAAATAAGAGAGTACACAAACAGATGGAGAAACATTCCATGCTCATGGTTAGGAAGAATCAATATTGTGGAAATGGCCATAATGCCCAAAGTAATTTATGGATTCAATGCTATCCCCATCAAGCTACAAATGACCTTCTTCACAGAACTGGAAAAAGCCACTTTAAACTTCATATGGAACCAAAAGAGAACCTGCATAGCCAAGACAATCCTAAGCAAAAAGAACAAAGCTGGAGACATCATACTACCTGATTTCAAACTATACTACAAGGCTACAGTGATCAAAACAGCATGGTACTGATACCAAAACAGAGATATAGACTAATGGAATAGAACAGAGGCCCTGGAGGTAACGCCACACATCTATAACCATCTGATCTTTGACAAACATGAAAAAAACAAGCAATGAGGAAAGGATTCTCTGTTTAATAAATGGTGTTGGGAAAACTGGCTAGCAGTGTGCAGAAAGCAGAAACTGGATCCCTTCCTGACACCTTACACTAAAATTAACTCCAGAAGGATTAAAGACTTAAACATAAGACCTAACATTATAAAAACCCCAGAAGAAAATCTAGGTAAAACCATTCAGGACATAGGCATAGGCAAGGACTTCATGACTAAAACACCAAAAGCATCGGCAACAAAAGCCAAAATAGACAAATGGGATCTAATTAAACTCCAGAGCTTCTGTACAGCAAAAGAAACAATCATTAGAGTGAACAGGCAACCAATAGAATGTGAAAAAATTTTTGCGATCTACCCATCTGACAAATGGTTAATATCCAAAATCTACAAAGAACTAAAATAGATTTACAAAACAAACAAACAAACAAACCCATCCAAAAGTGGGTGAAGGATATGAACAGACACTTTTCAAAAGAAGACAAATATGAGGCCAATAAACATATAAAAAATGCTTATCAACACTGATTATTAGAGAAATGCAAATCAAAACCACATTGAGATACCACCTCAGGCCAGTTTGAATGGGGATCATAAAAAAATCTGGAGACAACAAATGCTGGAAGGATGTGGAGAAATAGGAACAATTTTACACTGTTGGTGGGAGTGTAAACTGGTTCTACCATTGTGGAAGGCAATGTGGCGCTTCCTCAAGGACTTAAAAATAGAAATTCCATTTGACCCAGCAATTCCATTACTGGGTATATACCCAAAGGATTTTAAATCTTTCTATTATAAAGACACATGCACACGTATGCTCATAGTGGCACTGTTTACAATAGCAAAGACCTGGAACCAACCCAAATGCCCATCGATGATAGACTGGACAAGGAAAATGTGGCACATATACACCATGGAATACTATGCAGCCATAAAAAAAATGATGAGTTTGTGTCCCTTGTAGGGACATGGATGAATCTGGAAATCATCATTCTCAGCATACTGACACAAGAACAGAAAATCAAACACCACATGTTCTCACTCATAGGTGGGTGTTGAACAATGAGAACACAGGGACAGAGGGAGGGAGCATCACACACTGGGGTCTGTTGCAGGGGGCCATGGGAGGGACAGTGGGGGGTGGGGAGGTCTGGGTGGGATAACACGGGGACAAATGCCAGATGTGGGTGACGGGGGTATGGAGGCAGCAAATCAGATCGCCATCTGTGTACGTATGCAACAATCCTGCATGATCTGCACATGTACCCCAGAACCTAAAGTATAATAAAAAAAATACATAAGTGAAAAGAAAAATAAAAAGAAACAGCAACTTTTTTATTATAAATAATTTGCAGGAAATTATTCTGGGAATTTTATCTCCCATTTGCAGAGCCTCTTTCCACTTTAATTTCTAGACAAAAATGAATAAAATGTCTTATTTATCCTTTATATAAGTCATATGTTAGTGTATCATAGTCTTAATATAGAGTAGAAATAACAAAAGTTGCTTTACTATGGGCCAGTCTTTAGGTCAAAGTTTTTAATCTCAGCACTACTGATATTTTAGGCCTAATTATTTGTTGTAGGAGCAGTGTATGGTGCATTGTAGGATATTTAGCAGCAATGCTGGCTTCTACACACTAGATATCAACAGCTTCCCTCCCTGCAAGATCTGACAACCAAAATTGTCTCCAGATGTGGTCAAGTGTTTCCAGGAGGAGCAGACAACATTGTACCTGTTTAATGTTTTAAGGTTCCGGACTACTGGCAAAAAGAGGGATTTTATTTGCAAGCAATAATTTGGATAGGGTTGAGGGATGTTCTTGGCAGATGGTACATCCTTTCTGCTGAACCTGTCAATGTCAGCCAGAGATGGACTATCCTCCGCATAGGTAGCACTCACTGATATGTCTGTGATTGTGCCATAGCTCCCACTCTTTGAGGCGATCAATCATTATTGATCATGCTCCTGGACAGTGTGTGTGTGTGTGTGTGTGTGTGTGTGTGTGTGTGTGTGTGTGTGTTCCCAGGGTCCCACAAAACTTTCTAATATTTCTAATCATTTGGGTCTTGTTTCTAGGCTATAGTAATAAAGTCAGACTCTTCTATTTTTATTTTCTTTCAAATGTATTCTTTCTGTTGTAAGCTTCTCCTTTCGGGGCTTTGAATTCTGAGTTAACAAGCTTGTACAAGCCCAGATCTTATGCTTTCAAGCTTAAATTCTCTCCAAAACATTTGAAGAAGTTTGTTTTTATTTTTACTTTTGTTCTGCACACATAATGCATCACTCTGATCTACTTGAATGTGAAGAGCTATGTAAAAAAGTGAGAGTAGTTGATAGGGAAATATATCTCCAGTAGTCAGTATATCAAAATATTCCCTTACTACAAATTTAAATAGATTTGTTCAAAGTATTGGAAAAATATAATATTTCAGTGTTATATGTCTGTGAAACAAGGGTCACATTTTCATGGAGCCATGACCCATAAGATTTAGTCTCTAAGGATGTTTGCTATTTTGTAGCATGATTTAAAACTGAAAATTAATTAAAGTGGTATTCTATTCTTCTTTTATATGTTTCTGAGACCACTCCAGGTGGTCCAAATCATTAACTGCCTAGCAAATTTTCTAATACAGCCTTTTAATTTCCAAGCCTGGAGATAGATATATATCCCTTTCTTAATTTGGTTTAATAACTTCTTTTCCCCTCATTCTTTCTTATAGAAATTTTAAGAACAAAAGGCTTACCTCCAAAAAGGGCAAGAGTTTCCTATACGTTGTGAAGAAAAAGAAACAGCTTCAGCGAGATTGTCATCCTCTTTCAGTCCAGGTTGAAGGGAAAGGCTCGGCACATAAAAGCACTAGCAATCTGTGCTGTGTGCTGAGAGAACACCAGAAAGGAAGTTCTCCATCTGTCTAAGGGGAGGAGGGAAACGAGTGGACCAGGAAAGCATATATGGAGAGCATGGGGTCTTGAAAATGAAGAATGTGCCAGAAGGAGAAAAAAAGAGCTGCAAAAGTGTGATATCTCGCTTCTCTCTTCTCTCTCTCTCTCTCTCTCTCTCTCTCTCTCTCTCTCTCTCTCTCTGTCTCTCTCTCTCTCCCTCTCTCCCCCACCCCTCTTTCTCTCACTTTGAGACAGGATCTTACTATCACCCAGGCTGGAGTACAGTGGCATGATCATAGCTCACTGCAGCCTTGAATTTCTGGGCTCAAGTGATCCTCCTACCTCTCTGCCTTCTGAGTAGCTGGAATCACAGCTCCACACTATCACACCCGGATAATTTTTATTTTTATTTTTATTTTCTGTAGAGATGGAGTCTCACCACTTTACCTTAGCTGGACTCTAATTCTCGGCCTCAAGCAATTCTGCTGCCTTGGTCTCCCAAAGTGCAGACTATAGGTACGAGCCACCACACTTTACCTTTTGCTTCTCTTCACTTTTCTAACCTTTACTTCTCTACCATGCATCTATTATTTATTACAATTTGTGTTTGTGTGTGGTATCTGAGTGTATATGATCTCTTCCCTTACATTACACATTTCTTGAAGGTAAAATTAAGTTTTACATTTACTTATTAATCCTAAGAGAGAATTTAGTAGATTGTAAATACTTATCGAAGGCTATTTTTTGACTGTTGTTTAACCTAATTCCTTATGCAAAATGTGAATCATATGTGGCTACATAGAGGCCTTTAAAACCTTCAGCCCATAGAAGGAAAGCATGATAACTATAACTCACAAAACAATTCTTAACTCGTGTGGAACTTGGAATAGAAGTCTGGAGGAGGAAAATCCAACAAAAGATCACGGATGTATTATTTGCAGATTAGTCAACATATGGCATGTTTAATTGCAGCTCTGGAAAAACAAGACTAAAACTGATGGTTCATTTTTAAAATCACAAGCTATTGAGGCTTCTAAACATCATTTGAAAATGCCAGTGTTGGTCAGGCACAGTGGGTCACACTTGTAATCCCAGCACTTTGGGAGCCCGAGGCGGGTGGATCTCTTGAGTCCAGGAGTTCAAGACCAGCCTGGCAAACATGGTGAAACCTTGTCTCTACTAAAACTACAAAAATTAGCTGGGTGTGGTGGTGGGTGCCTGTAATTCCAGCTACTTGGGAGGCTAAGGCAAGAGAATCTCTTGAAACTGGGAGGTGGAGGTTGCAGTGAGCTGAGATGGCACCATTGAACTCCATCCTGGGCCACAAGAGTGAAACTCAAAAAAAAGAAAAAAAAAAAAAAGAGAGAATGCCAGTGTTTTGTTGACTCAAACAAAATTACCTAAAGCATTTTTCACATTTTAAAAAGTGAATTGGAAAAATGATTTTTCTAAGGGGATCGACTGTTCATTTCATCATAAAGTCACAATATACCCCTCTCCTTCTTCCACTTCTTTCTGAAAACACAAAACTGCACACATAAGATATGAAATAAAACCACTTTAGTAGTACATGAAATTTATAATCTTCCTCTTCATTCACCTTGAACAATTAAAAGAAGCAAGGAAATTTCAAAAATAAAAGATTAACTCTAAATCCTAGGAAAATATTCAGAATTCATTTTTATTATTGAGATAATTTAACAATGAGGAGGCCTCCTTGCTCTAAATTAGGGCATACTTTGATTCATCTTAATCACAGAGAGAAAGACATTTTAGGACTCCATATGACAGAGTGGACAAAAGGGTTCACGTGATTCCTATGCCTTATCAATTGCAAGGCCCACTTTATTTTCACTGACTACTGTTATAGGTTTTAAATCTCTACTTAAAAGTAAACAGCTTCACTTTTCTGGAAGATTAAGAACCTCAGAGGCATACTGCATTTGTGTGTGGGAAGAACAGATTGCCAAAGCCTCTTATCTGAGACTCTGGCAGGCTCTACTGCACTGCAATCCCATTGTTTCAACTCTGAGTCCATAATGAAATCTAATTATAATTTCTTTTTTACAGTATTTTAAGTCCCTGTGGACTTTCTCCCTAATATATTTATGAAGATATATGTATTAAAACTCCAAGACAGAAATACTTTTAACCAAAGAAAGAATATCACTCATCTTTCCTCAAGACAGGCATGCATCTAGTTGCTCATAAAGTGTAGACCAATACTTTGGTTTAAGAACTGTTTTCATCTTTTATTTGTGTACTAATTTTCTCAAAGAAAAAATATATATCTTGTTATGCACTGAATGTTGTGTCTCTTATATAATTCATATGTTGAAGACTTAACCCAGTGTGGCTGTATTTGTAGATAGGGCCTCTAAGAATTAATTCAGGTTAAATAAGGTAATAGAGGTGGGACCTTCATCTGATAGAATGTGTCCCTATAAAAAGAGGCACCAAAGAGCTCTCTTACCTTATGAGAAGAAATTGGCCATCTGCAAGGCAAGAAGAGAGCTCTCACCAAAATCAGTGTCCAGATCTTAATCTGGGACTTCCAGGCTCCAAACTGTGAAAATATAAAATTCCTTTGCCTAAGCCATCCAGTCTGTGGTATTTGGTTAAGGCAGCCTGAACAGACTAATACACTTGCTAATACCAAGTAACCTTAGGCTACTTACAAACGGCACAATTAGGCTGATAACAATGGAAACTACTCTTCTGAATGTTAATTTTATATTCATATTTTCTAATATGTAATTAAGTGATATTACAGTTTGGTTCTTAGTTTGTGTTATGTTTTAAAAGTAATTTTGGAAAAGAAACTGTAAGCCAGAATATTGCAAAACCACACATCTGAGTTTTTAATCTGTAAAATTCTTAGAATTCACATAAATTGTAACATCATTTCATGTTATCTGTAAGCTATCTGAAGTTGTTATGTAAGTGACTTAAGATTGATTATATTTCCAATTTTTATTATAACCTACATTGCTTATTTTTACTTCATAAAAAATTAGTATTTATTTGTTTTACTTGTTCTCATTACATCCCCATCTTTAGTGCTCTGAATCTGCCCTGTGGTGCCTTTAGAAACATTGTATTTGTATAATATTTGAATTTATCTTCTTGATAAAGCAAGAGCTGTGGCCTATAGCAATGACATTCTCACTAGAAGCAAAGATCTGATGAAAATTTGTAAATAGATTGTATCAGGACTTTCCTCATTTACAACTTTATTTTAAAATAATCACAAAATATGCTGGATTTTTTCAAATTGCTGTTCTGAATCTGTTACATCAGGGGATTTTTCTGTTTTCAATTCTTAATTTGGTGGATTACATGAATTAATTTTTGTAATGTTAAACAACATCCCTTGCCTTCTGTGAGGCATGCAACTTCCTTGTTATCCATTTTAAGTTGGTTTTAATTTGCTACTACTTTGTTAGGATAAGCTACATTCATAAAGAAACTTGGAATGAATATATGTATGAAGCTAGAATATTCTTGAAACAAAAACTCAAAATAGGGCAGCATGAAAAAAAGAAATATATATACATACATAATTATATATATATAGTTATATGTATTCTTATATGTACGTGTGTGTGTGTGTGTGTGTGTGTGTGTATTTCGTCTTCATGCTGTTTAATTTTGGTGTTTTGTTTCACAAATATGCTAGCTTTATAAAATAAGCTGAGGGTTTTTTCTTCCTTTTATATTATCTAGAAGCATTTTTGTTTAATTGGAAAATGTTTCTTTTTTAAACATTCGATAGAAGCTACCAGTAAAGCCACTTGAGCCAGGAGTTTTCTTTGTAGGAAGATATTTCACCACTTACTCAATTTTATTAATGGTTGTGTGATAATTTAGGTTTATCTATTTCTTCTTTTTTATTTTTTGTGGGTACATTGTAGGTACAGATGTTTATGGGGTACAAGATATGTTTTGATACAGGCATGCAGTGTGTAATAACCACATCATGGAAAATGGAGCATCCATCCCACTGAGCATTTATTCTTTGTGTTAAAACAATCTAATTATACTCTTCTCATTATATTAAAATGTACAATTAAATTATTATTGACTGTAGTCACCTTCCTGTGCTATTAATTACTAGACCTTATTATTCATTCTTTCTGTTATATCTTTTCTTGAATAAGATTTGCTAACATAGTTTAAAATATTTTGTCTATATTCCTTAAATTTCAAATTTATGTGCATAAATAATGTCCTGTTATTTTATATTTTTAAAACCTGCAATTTCTTGAGCAGTGGTTTGTAGTTCTCCTTGAAGAGGTCCTTCACATCCCTTGTTGGTTGTATTACTAGGTATTTTATTCTCTTTGTAGAAATTGCAAATGGGAGTTCACTCATGAACTGGCTCTCTGTCTGTTAGGTGTATAGGAATTCTTGTGATTTTTGCACATTTATTTTGTATCCTGAGACTTTGCTGAAGTTACTTATCAGCTTAAGGAGATTTTGGGCTGAGACGATGGGGTCTTCTAAATATACAATCATGTCGTCTGCAAATAGAGACAATTTGATTTCCTCTTTTCCTAATTGAATACCCTTTATTTCATTTTCTTGCCTGATTGCTCTGGCCAGAACTTCCAATACTATGTTGAATAGGAGGGGTGAGAGAGGGCACACTTGTCTAGTGCCAGATTTCAAAGGGGATGCTTCCAGCTGTCGTCCATTCAGTATGATATTGGCTGTGGGTTTGTCATAAATAACTTATTATTTTGAGATACGTTCCATCAATATCTAGTTTATTGAGAGTTTTTAGCATAAAGAGCTGTTGAATTTTGTCAAAGGCCTTTTCTGCATCTATTGAAATACTCACAGACAGATGGAAAAACATTCCATGCTCATGGTTAGGAAGAATCAATATCATGAAAATGGCCATACTGCCCAAAGTAATTTATAGATTCAATGCTATCCCCATCAAGCTACCACTGACCTTCTTCACAAAACTGGAAAAAACACCTTAAACTTCATATGGAACCAAAAAAGAGCCGACTTAGCCAAGTCAATCCTAAGAAGAAAAAAAAAAAAGCTGGAGGCATCATGCTACCTGACTTCAAACTATACAAGGCTACAGTAATCAAAACAGCATGGTACTGATACCAAAACAGAGATATAGGCCAATGGAACAGAACAGAGGCCTCAGAGGCAACACCACACATCTACAGCCATCGGATCTTTGACAAACATGAAAAAAACAAGCAATGGGGAAAGGATTCCTCGTTTAATAAATGGTGTTGGGAAAACTGGCTAGCTATGTGCAGAAAGCAGAAACTGGACCCCTTCCTGACACCTTACACTAAAATTAACTCCAGTGGATTAAATATTTAAACATAAGACCTAACACCATAAAAACCCTAGAAGAAAACCTAGGCAATACCATTCAAGACACAGGCATAGGCAAAGACTTCATGACCAAAACACCAAAGGCATTGGAAACAAAAGCCAAAATAGACAAATGGGATCTAATTAAACTTAAGAGCTTCTGCACAGCAAATAAACAATCATTAGAGTAAACTGGCAACCAACAGAATGGGAAAAAGTTTTTGCAATCTACCCATGACAAAGGGCTAATATCCAGAATCTATAAAGAACTTAAACAAATTTATGGAGAAAAAAACACATTAAAAAGTGGGCAAAGGATATGAACAGACACTTCTCAAAAGAGGACACTTATGCGGCCAACAACATATGAAAAAATGCTCATCATCACTGGTCATTAGAGAAATGCAAATCAAAACCACATTGAGTTACAATCTCACACCAGTCAGAATGGCAATCATTAAAAAATCTGGAGACAACAAATACCAGAGAGGATATAGAGAAATAGGATCACTTTTACACTGTTGGTGGGAGTGTAAATTAGTTCAACCATTATGGAGGACAGTGTGGCGATTCCTAAAGGATCTAGAAATAGAAATACCATTTGATCCAGCAATCCCATTACTGGGTATATACCCAAAGGATTATAAATCATTCTATTATAAAGACACATACACACATGTTCATTGTGGCACTGTTGACAATAGCAAAGACTTGGAACCAACCCAAATGCTCATCAGTGATAGACTGGATAAAGAAAATGTGGCACATATACACCATGGAATACTATGAAGCCATAAAAAAGGATGAGTTCATGTCTTTTCAGGGACATGGATGAAGCTGGACACCATTATTCTCAAACACTGCATGTTTTCACTCATAAGTGGGTGTTGAACAATGAGAACACATGGACACAGGGAGGAGAGCATCACACACTGGGGCCTGTTGGGTGGTTGGGGGGGCTTGGGGAGGGATAGCAGCGGTGGGGGAACTGGGGAGAGATAACATTAGGAGAAATACCTAATGTAGGTGAAGAGGACAAGGAGGCAGCAAACATGGCATGTGTATACCTGTGTAACAATTCTGCAAGATCTGCACATGTATCCCAGAACTTAAAGTATAACAATAAAAAACCCCTGCAATTTCTGTTATGTCTTTTTTAAAATTCTTGTCATTAAAATCATTTGAGCTTCTATTTTTCTCAAGCATTTATCTCTTTTGCACTTTATGAAAGTTATTTTTGATTTTTTCATTTATTTATTGTTTATTTTTTTTATTTGCATTAGCCAGAACTCCACTAATAAAAGACTAAACATTAGACATATTAGACATATATGTTTATATAATGTTAGTCCACCTCCCTGGTCTTCCCAGGATTTCTGTAACCTGTTTATTATCTATTAAGTTGTTGACTTTGTGTGTGTGCATATGAGTGTGTGTGTGATTATATGGATTTGATGTTATGCAATTGTGTGAATTGATTAAAAACAGTTTCTCTAAGGATGCTGTCTTTGTGTCTTGCACTAGCCCTTCAAGTTGCAGAATAGGAAATGAGGAAGGGAAGATTGATGTATAACCAGAAACAATGAGAATAAGCTGAAGCCCATAAGTACAAGGTGGACCCAGTAAGAATGCACTAAGATGTTTCAATCTTTCTGCCTCTCACTTCCTTTAACTTTAGCAGATATAAAGATCCTGCAAGATAAAGCAGCACCCTGCATCATGGAGTTAAACATGGATTTTTTCCCAGTAGTTGGACTAGCTGAAGGAAAATAGTGAAGGGGAAATGAACAGAAGCCACTGCAGTCTGATTGTAGCCCATGTTCAAAGGTGAGCCAGCAAATATGAAACTGATGTGAGCTGCAAGTGTATTTGGTAGCCCAATCTTGGATGTGAAAATCTATCGCTTTTGCCGTATGCCATTGTATAAGAACATTCCTAAATCCAGCCCATCCTGAGGAAAAGGGGAAAAAGAGGATTATGTAACAAGAAGCAGGAAACACTGAGGAGCATCTTAGGGGTCGTTTACCAATTGTTTTTCTGTTTCAAAACTGCACTGGTGAAAAAACCAAGTCTCAAATCTCAAGATAAGCAAATGTCATCAAACTATCAGGAATTATAAACCTTTACTATACTTTCATAACTTTAAAAAAACACAGTATGCAATGTTTTGCTTCTTTTCTAATACTATTATATGTTTTTCAGGTAAACATTAACAATAATAAAAATAAAGTAAGAATAGAAAGAAAGAAAATAAAAATTTGATTTGGCATTAAATAATATTCTTTTAAATTCAATATAATTTATATATCTTTTCTTAAAACAAATGGGCTTATTTCAGCTGAGGCCAATATTTCATGCTCTATGTAGAGAGTTCTCTATAAAAATTTGCAAGATACTCCAGGTGGCTTAACCCTAAAGATATCCGAAAGACAAGTATCAAACAGGCTGTAACTTTCTTCATTTATCTATTTTCCTCTATATACTTAATGAGGACATCCTGAAGAGCATTCCAAGCTGTCCTGTTTTAAAGGCAAAAGCATAACAGCAAATGATTTGGGTACCTTGGAGACCAAATGGAAAAAATAGATGTAGCCAAATGCTACCTAAATTATCTCTGTATGCAAGTAAACATTGTTATTACTTTTCTATAAAACATAAATCATTTTAGAAGGCATATATCCCTCTTTACCACCTTACTGTACAAAGTGTCAATTAAACATATTTAGGTAGTTTGTGCAGCTATGTGTTAGCATATAAAGAAACTCTATTTAGTCTTTAAGATGTGGGTAACTTTCATTCAAATTTATCATTATAGTTAATCAGAATGTTGTTATATTTATTCTACAGCCTATTAAAATTTTATTTTAATTTTAGTAGTTTTTGTGGTACAGAGGTTTTTGGTTGCGCATATAAATTCTTTAGTGGTGATTTCTGAGAATTTGGAGCATCTGTCACCTGAGCTGTGTACACTGTACACAATATGTAGTCTTTTTATTTACTTTTTATTGTACTTTAGGTTCTGGGGTACATGTGCAGATCATGCAGGATTGTTGCAAAGGTACATATATGGCAATGTGGTTTGCTGCCTCCATCCCCCCGTCACCCACATCCGGCATTTCTCCTCATGTTATCCCTCCCTGACTTCCCCACCCCGTCCCCACTGTCCCTTCCTTGGCCCCTGCCAACAGACCTCAGTGTGTGATGCTCCCCTCCCTGAGTCACTGTGTTCTCATTGTTCAACACCTGCCTATGAGTGAGAATATGTGGTGTGTGATTTTCTGTTATTGTGTCAGTTTGCTGAGAATGATGATTTCCGGATTCATCCATGTCCCTACGAAGGATACGAACTCATCGTTTCTTATGGCTGCATAGTATTCCATGGTGTATATGTGCCACATTTTCCCTGTCCAGTCTATCATTGATGGGCATTTGGGTTGGTTCCAGGTCTTTGCTATTGTAAACAGTGCCACTATGAACATAGGTGTGCATGTGTCTTTATAATAGAATGATTTATTATCCTTTGGGTATACATCCAGTAATGGGATTGCTGGGTCAAATGGAATTTCTATTTCTAGGTCCTTGAGGAAGTGCCACACTGTCTTCCACAATGGTTGAACTAGTTTACACTCCCACCTTTTATCCCTCACTTGCCTCCCACCCTTATCCTCTGAGTTGGCAAAGTTTATGATGATGATGATGATGATGATGATGATGATTTTATTTTTGAGACAGAGTCTTACTCTGTCACCCAGGGTGAAGTGCAGTCGTATGATCTTGGCTCACTGCAACCTCCATCTCCCAAATTCAAGTGACTCTCGTGACTCAGCCTCCTAAGTAGCTGAGATTACAGGTGTGTACTACCACACCCTGAAAATATTTTGTATTTTTAGTAGAGACAGGGTTTTGCTATTTTGACCAGGCTGGTCTTGAACTTCTGGACTCAAGTGATCCTCCCTCCTTGGCCTCCATTATATCATTCTTATGCCTTTGTATCCTCATAGCTTCATTCCCACTTAGGAGTGAGAACATACAGTATTTGGGTTTTCCATTTCTGAGTTACTTTATTTAGAATAATGGCCTCCAGCTTCATCCAAATTGCTGCAAAAGACATTGTTTTCTTCCTTTTTATGGCTGAGTAGTATTCCATGGTGTATATATGCCACATATTCTTTATCCACTTGTTGACTGATAGGCACTTAGGTTAGTTCCATATTTTTGCAGTTGCATGTTGTGCTGCTGTAAACATGCCTGTCTATGTGTCTTTTTCATAAATGATTTCTTTTCCTTTGTTTAGATACCCAGTAGTGACATTGCCTCATCAAATGATAGTTCTAAGAATCTCCATACAGTTTTCCATAGTGGCTGTACTAGTTTACATTCCCAACAGAAGTATAAGTGTTCCCCTTTCTCAACAACTGTGCCAACATCTATCATTACTTTTTAATCATGGCCATTCTTGCAGGAATAAGGTGATATCTCACTATGGTTTTAATTTGCATTTCCCTGATAATTAGTGATTTTGAGCATTTTTAATATGTTTTTGGCTGTTTGTATATCTTCTTTTGATAAATGTCTATTCATGTCCTTAGCCGAATTTTTGATGGAATTATTTGTTTTCCTCTTGCTGAACTGAGTTTCTTACAGATTCTGGATATTATCCCTTTGCTGGATGCATAGTTTGTGAAGATTTTCTCCCACTCTCTGGGTTGTTTGTTTACTCTTCTGATGATATATTTCACTTTGTAGAGCACCTTAGTTTAATTTGGTCCCATTTATTTACTTTTGTTGCATTTGCTTTTGAGGACTTAGTCATGAATTATTAGCCTAAGCCAACATCTAGAAGAGTTTTTCCCATGTTATTTTCTAGAATTTTCATGATTTCAGGTCTTAGATTTAAGTCTTTGATCCATCTTGAGTTAATATTTTAATAAGCTGAGAGATGAGGATGCAATTTCATTTTTCCTTTCCTTTCCATTTCTCTTTCCTTTTTTCTTTTCTTTTTCTGTCACCCAGGCTGAAGTGGTGCAATCTCAGCTCACTGCAACCTCCACCTCCTGGGTTCAAGGGATTCTCCTGCTTCTGCCTCATGAGTAGCTGTGACTACAGGCACGTGCAAACATGCCCAGTTAATTGCTTTGTATTTTCAGTAGATACGGGGTTTTGCCGTGTTAGCCAGGATGGTCTCAATCTCCTGACCTCCCAAAGTGGTCATGAGCCACTGCACCCGGTCCAGTTTCATTTTTCTACGTGCAGCTTGCCAATTATCACAGCACCATTTTTATTGAATAGTATGTCCTTTCCCCACTTTATCTTTTTGTACGCTTTGTCAAAGATCAGTTGGCTATAAGCATTTGGCTTTATTTCTGAGTTCCCTATTCTACTCCAATGGTTTACATGCCTACTTTTATTTCAGTACTATGCTGTTTGGGTAGCTACAGCCTTGTAGCATAATTTGAAGTCAGGAGATGTGATACCTCCAGACTTGTTCTTTTTGTTTAGGATTGCTTTAGCTATGCAGGTTCTTTTTGGTTCCATTTGAATTATAGGATTGTTTTTTATAGTTCTTTGAAGAATAATGATGGTATTTTGATGGGAATTACATTGAATCTGAGGATTGATTTGGGCAGTATGGTCATTTTCACAATATTGATTCTACCCATCCATGAGCATTGGATGTTTTTCCATTTGCCTGTGTTGTCTATAATCTCTTTCAGTAGTGTTTTGTCATTTTCCTTGTAGAGGTTTTTCATCTCCTTGGTTAATTATATTCCTAAGTACTTTTTTCTTTTTGTCACTGTTATAAAAGGGATTGAGTTCTTGATTTTCTTTTTGTCACTGTTATAAAAGGGATTGAGTTCTTGATTTGTTGGTGTATTTCTGTGCTACTGATTTGTGTAAATTAATTTTGTATCCTACAACTTTTCCAAATTCTTTTATCGGATCTAGGAGCTTTTTGGATGAGTCTTTAGAGTTTTCTAAGTAGATGATCATGTCATCTGTGAATAGCGACAATTTGACTTCCTCTTTTCCAATTTGGATGCCCTTTATTTCTTTACCTTGTCTGATTGCTCTGGCCAGGACTTCCAGTACTATGTTGAATCTAAGTGGTAAAAATGGGCATTTCTTGTCTCGTACCAACTCTCAGGTGGAATGCTTTCAACTTTTCCCCATTCAGTAGGATGTTTGCTGTATGTTGGTCATATATGACATTCATTACATTGAGGTACATCCCTTGTATGTCTATTTAGTTGAAGGTTTTTATCTTAAAAGGACGCTGGATTTTATCAAATGTTTTCTCTGCATCTATTGAGATGATGATATGATTTTTGTTTTAAATTATGTTTATGTGTGTATTTGTGTTCTTTCAGACTTCCTGATGTAGGAATTTAGTGCTATGAACTTTCCTCTTCGTACCACTTTTGCTGTATCCCAGATATCTTAATAAGTTGTGTCACTGTTATCATTCATTTCAAAAATGTTAAATTTTCATCTTGATTTCATTGTTAACCAACAATCATTCAAGAGAAGATAATTTAATTTTCATGTATTTGTATAGTTTTGAGGGTTCCTTCTGAAGTTGATTTTCAGTTTATTCCACTGTGGTCTGAGAAAATACTTGATATGATTTTAATTTTCTTAAATTTATTAAGACCTGTTTTGTGGCCTATAATGTAGTATACCTTGGAGAATGTTCTATGTGCTGATGAGAAGAATGTACATTCTACAGTTGTTGGAAAGAATGTTCTGTAAATATATGTTAAGTCCATTTGTTCTAGGGTATAGTTTAAGCCCATTGTTTGTTTGTTGATTTTCTGTCTTGATGATCTGTCTAGTGCTCTCAGTGGAATATTAAAGTTCCCCACTATTAGAGTGTAGCTTTCTATGTCATTACTTAGGTATAGTAGTAATTTTATAATTATTTGTTTAAGTTTATAAGTTTGGGAACTCCAGTGTTAGATGCATATAAAATTAGGATTGTTAAATCTTCTTGTTGGACTAATCCTAATTCCAGAAAGCATTAAGAGCATGTGTTGTAAACTCAATAGACATATGAAAGACATTGTTTAAAACTTGAAATGTTGATTTTGCAGCCACTTCATTGTTCCCAAAAGGACATGGTGAAATCTTCTACATTGACATGTATATACATGCTTACCAGATGGCATCTTGTGCCCAGAATATCCACAAGAGGGAGGAAAATTTACTTAGGCTGTGTAATAGTCTGTTATCACATTACTAATAAAGACATGCCTGAAACCAAGTAATTTATAAAGAAAAGAGGTTTAATGAACTCACTGCTCCACATGGCTGGGAAGCCTCACAATCTTGGTGGAAGGCAAAGGAGAAGCAAAGTCACGTCTTACGTGGCAGAAGGCAAGAGAGAATGTGTGCAAGGGAACTCCCCTTTGTAAAACCACCAGCTCTCATGAGGCTTACTTACTACCATGAGAACAACACGGAAAGACCTGCCCCATTATTCAGTAACCTCCCACTGGCTCCCTCTCACGACATATGGGAATTATGGGAGCTACAATTCAAGGTAAGATTTGGTTGGGAACACGGATAAATCATATCAGCCTGTCACTGTGTCATCTCCAAAAAAGATTCTAATTTTGGTAGTTATTGATTAATATGGTTCCAAACTAACTTAAGGTGACTACACCTTGACATCAATACCTCAACATTCAGTGGGTTTGAGGATTTTTATCCTCAGGAAAGAAAAGATCGGTATTAAAAATTTTTCAGGTCTTTTATTTTGTCCAAAGCTAAACAGCAATTGTATGTGCTAACAGGTAAGGGTAAGTCTCTGAATTTTTTGGTGTCATTTCTTGTTTCCTGAAGTCTTCTTCTGAAAACTGATAAGGTCAAGTGTTTGCTGAGGAAAGCATCACTTCACTGATTTTGTTTGTTTTTAACAGCATCTTTTGGATTGTATGTGGATTTCAGTTTTAAAGTAACACTTGCTCATTGAAGAATGCACAAGAAACACAGGAAAATACAGAAATTTAATTTTCATAAATCATTCATCACCATTCATATTTTGATGTTTTCATTTTCAGATATATGTGTGTATATACAAGTTATCTATCTGTCATCTATCTATCTATTCATATTGCAAATTCTATTTTGCAGCCTGCTTTTTATCCCTCTTAATTAAACATGGTAAAACAGTTTATTGAGTGGTAAATATTCTCATACATTCTGATTTTTAACAGCTGCATAGTATTTAGTTATAGGGAAATGACTTAAACAATCTCATACTTTTACATAGTTAAGGTATAGTTTTTCAATTTATGTTTTTATATAATTTTCTGCAATAATTATTATATATGTAAATATTAGCAGCCAGGCTTGGTGGCTCATGCCTGTAATCCCAGCACTTGGGAAGGCCAAGGTGGAAGGATCACCTAAGGTCAGGAGTTCAAGACCCAGCCTGCCCAACATGCTGAAAACCCAGCTCTACTAAAAAAAAAAATTAGCTGGGCATGGTGGTCAGCACCTGTAATCCCAGCTACTTGGAAGGCTGAGGCAGGAAAATCACTTGAACCCGAGAAGCAGAGGTTGCAGTGAGCTGAGGTCATGCCATTGCACTCCAGCCTAGGCAACAGGAGCAAAACTGCTTCACAAAAAAACTATTTATCTATATAGATACATTAGCTTACATCTCTGTTTATTAATTTCCACATAATAGTTAACTAAAAATAAAATTGCTATAAAACAAGATGTTATATTGATATTGTGGTCAAATCTGCATACTGTTTATTTTTTACTAAAGTAAGGGAATAAAACAAAGTATTACTTAGCAAAACATGCATTAATAATGAATACACTGGCCAGGCACAGTGGCTCATGCCTGTAATCCCAGCACTTTGGGAGGCCGAGGAGGGTGGATCACCTGAGGTCAGGAGTTCAAGACTGGCCTAGTCAACATGGTTAAACCCTGTCTCTAATACAAATATAAAAATTAGCCAGTGTGGCACGTGTCTGTAATTCCAGCTTCTGAGGGAGCTGAGGCAGAAGAATTGCTTGAACTGGGGTGGTGGAGGTTGCAGTGAGCTGAGATTGCACCACTGTACTCCAACTGGGACACTGAGTGAGACTTCATCTGAAAAAAAAATACAAAGATAATAATTCTTTGAGTAAAGATGGATGCCAGGGTAAAAAAAATTGTCCCTTTTCTGTGTAAGTGATAAACCAAATCAAATGGAAAATTACTTCAGACATCGAGTTTTCTACTCAATTTGTTTCATTGTTCAGAGAAATAAACAAAAGCAATGATTCAGTTAACAAATTACTATCCAAATCAAAAGTTTGATAATTGTGCTCTCTTTTTAGCAAATTATAATTATAGTTAATCTGCATGGAACTTTTCTATTTGTCAAACATGTTACAGGTCTAAGCTACCTAAAATTTTCAATAACTATTCTGAAGACTATCCTCTGTTGTTGCTATTTAAGGGATACAGGAAAAACTGCAGCTTAGAAAAGCATTGATCCAAAATCAAGCAGATTTTTTATTTGAATTCTGCCATTCTGATACTAGAGCCCCAAAAGAAGTTTACCAAATTTAAAAACACATCAAAAAGATAATACAGCACAATAAAGTGGTATTAACTACAGAGATTTAAGGATGGTTCAACATAAGCAAATCAAAAAATGTGATACATAACATCAACAAAAGGAAGAACAAAACCCATATGATCATCTCAGTAGATGGAGGAAAAAAATTATTATAATTCAACATCCCTTCATGATAAAATGTTTCAGCCAATTAGGTAATGAAAGAACATACTTCATTATAATAAAGGCCATATAAGACAAATGCATGGCTAACTTCATACTGAATTGAAACAAGATAAGAATGCTCACTTTCAACACTCTTATTCAACACAGTACTGAAAGTTCTAGCCAGAGCAATAAGGCAAGAGAAAGAAAAAAAAAGGTATCCAAATTGGAAAAGAGATAGTAACATTGTTTCTCTTCGCAAGGACATGATCTTATACATAGAGAAACCTAAAGACTCCATCAACAAACTCTCAGAACTGATAAGCAGATTCAGTAGATGACATCGTTTGGTTGTATCCCCACTCAAATCTCATGTTGAATTGCAGTCCCTGTAATCCCCACGTGTTGTAGGATGGACTCAGTGGAAGGTAATTTAATTATGAGGCAGTTACCCTCATGCTATTCTCATGATAGTGAGTGAGCTCTCAAAAGAGCTGATGGTTTTATAAGGGGTTTTCCCCCTTTTGATCAACATTTCTCCTTGCTGCCACCATGTGAAGAAGAATGTGTTTGCATACCTTTCTGCCATGATTGAAAGTTTCCTGAGGCTTCCCCAGTCACGCTGAACAGTGAGTCAATTAAACATCTTTCCTTTATAAATTACCTAGTCTTGGATATGTCTTTATTACCAGTTTGAGAATAGACTAATACAGTAAGGTTGCATGAAACTAAATCAACATAAACAAAATCAGTAGCATTTCAATGTGCCAATAAAGAACTGAAAAAGAAATCAAGAAAGAAATGTCATTTATAGTATCTACAAAAAAATGGAATAAAATATTCAACCAAGGAGGTGAAAGAGGACACACAAAAATAATGAAAAAGATCCCACTTTCATAGATTGGAATAATTAATATAATGAAAATGACCATTCTACCCAAAGTAATCTACCAATTCATTGAAATACTTATTAAGATATCAATGCCATTCTTCTCAGTATTAGAAAAAATACCCTAAAATTTGTATGAAACCACATAAGACCCCAAATAGTCAAAGAAATGCTGAACAAAAAGAACAAAGATGGAGGCATCACACTCCTGACATCAAAACTTATTACATGGCAATAGTAACCAGAACAGAATGGTATTACTATAAAAGTAGACACATAGACAAGTGGAACAGAATAAAAAGCTCAGAAATAAGTCCACATATTTACAGTCAACTTATTTTTGACAAAGCTGCCAAGAACCTACATTAAGGACAAAGCATCTTCTTTAATAAATGATGCTTAGAAAACTAAATAACTATATGCAGAAGAATAAAACTGAACCCATATCTCTATCTACAAAAGTCAAGTCAAGATGAATTTAAGATTTAAATGTCAAACTTAAAACTATAAAAATACAAGAAGGAAACAGAAAATAAACTCTTCAGGTCATTGGTCTAGGCAAAGATTTTATGGCTAAGATTTCAGAAGTAGAGGCAACGAAAGCAAAAACAAACAATGAGACTGTATTAAGCCAAAAAGCTTCTGCATTGCAAAGGAAGCAATCAATCAAGTAAAGAGACAACTCACAGAGTGGGAGAAAATGTTTGCGGACTATACATTCAGTGAGGCACTAATACCCAAAATGTGTGAGAGACTCCAACAACTCAACAGCAAAAAATGAATGATCGGATTTAAAAGTGGGCAAAGAATTTGAATAGAATTTCTCAAAGAAAAGACATTCAAATGGCCAGCAAGTTTATGAAATAATCTTCACCATTCCATTAATAATCAAGTAAATGCAAATCAAAACCAGGAGATCTTATCTCACTCCAGTTAGACTATTATCAAAAAGACAAAAAAAAAAAATTACAAATGCTGGTAAGGATGTAGAGAAAAGGGAACTCTTACATACTGTTGGTGGGAATGTAAGTTAGTACAACCAGTATGGAAAACAGTATGGAGATTTCTTTAAAACCTCAGAACTAGCAAATAACGCATTAATCCCACAGTCGTATATTTATTCAAAGGAAAGAAAATCAGTATATTGATGCAGTATCTGCACTCCCATATTTATTGCAACACTATTCACAATTGTTAATATATGAAATCAACCTAAAATTTCATCAATAGATGAATAGGTAAAAAATGCAGTATACATACACAATTGAATACTATTGAGTCATAATAAAAATAAAATATTGTCATCCATGGCAACATGGATAACCCTGAAGGACATTATGTTAAGGCACCCACAAAAAAATACTGCACGTTCTAATTCATATGTGAGAACTAAAAAAGTTGAGCTTATAAAAGTGGAGATTAGAATTATGGTTATTATAGGCTGGGAAGAATAAAAAATGGGGAGTAGAGAGAGAGGTTGGTTAATATAATGAACAATAATGTATATGTTCAAAATCTAGAAGAGAGAATATTGAATGTCCACAACACAAAGAAATGATAAATATTTGAAGGAATGGATATGTTAATTCCCCTGATTTCATCATTACACACTGTATGCATCTATCAAAATATCACTGTAGCCCATAAGTATGTACAATTATTATGTGTCACCTAAAAATAAAAGGGACAAAATTAGAAATTTACTTATGTGACTATATGCTTATCATTTCATCTAATTTTTCTTCTGTGTATCTATATTGAAAAGTTAATTATGAGAGATAAAAGCAAAGACCGAGATATAGAGAAAATCATTAGCAACTGATTTATATAGATTGATATTTATGTCAATTGATCCACATTTCAATTTTTACCATTATCACCTACACAGCTTACCTTTATTGCAATTGCTATATCTGCTTTTCTCATTTTTTTAAATACAGAAATAACATGTAATGTGTGTATACCTTAGATGTATAGCTTTATAAATTTTTACATATGAATAGTACCTGTAACTACTACTTTGATTTAGATTTCAAACATGTTTCAAGACCCTAAATGGATCTATTATTCCTCTTCTAAAATATAATCAGTATTCTGCTAACACAGCAGCTTAGTTTTCCTTTTATAAAATCCGTGTTAATGAAACCATGCAGCATAGAATAAACATATTTTAGCTTTCTTAGAAACTGTCCAATTGTTTCCCAAAATGACAGCACAAATTTACTAGTAATGTAACTGACACCACATTGGTAACACTTGGTATTGTCAATCTTTTTAATATTAGTTATTCTGTTGGTATATAGCTGTATGGCATTGTGTTAAAGATTTGTGTCTCTGGTGATTAATGTTGCTCATTTTTTATTTGTTGTTCAGCTGATGGATTTGATAACCCATTTGTGGCTTTGGCGATTTTTTAAAAATGAGTTGTTTGTTCGTTGGTTTTAAAGTAGTGGATTTTGTTTTGTTTATGTTTTTATTTCTTTGGCTACAAGTGTCTTGTCATTTTTCTCTCTCCTTTAGTATGGTTATTATTTTTTAATGTTATGTGTAATAAAAATCTTTGTATTTGCAAAGTAGTGAAAATATTCTCTGACATTTTCTTCTGGAAGCTTTATGATTTTAACATTCTTGCATACATTTTCAATTCATAATGGATTTTCTGTATATTGTATAAGATGGACATCAGTTAGTTTTTCCCATTTTTTTCATTTACTCCAGCATCATTTATTGAATATCTAGTTATTTCCCCATTAAATAATAATGTCTCATTCATGGACAATCAACTGTGCACATATGTAGGTATATTTCTGGAATTTCTCCTAATTCCATTAGTCTAATTGTGCTACCTTACCCTAATCTTATACTGCCTTAACTACTGTAGGTTTATGTAAAGTCCAGAAATCTAGTGGTGCAATTCTTTCAACTTTGTTCTTCATTAAGCTCACATTATTTAGGACTTCAAGTACAATGTGGATTATGAGTACGGAGTTAGGCTACCCACCTATATTTTACAGTGGCTACTTGTCACCTTCCCTGCTAGAGACAAGAGGAGATCTTTATGGCTTTTCACTGTGAGAACTTGGTGGGAATCCTGATAAAGGGACAGCCCTTAAGACGGCAATGGGAGTTTCACACAGGATAGCTTGTTCACACTCAACCTTCAGCCATTTATCAAAATTGCTACTTAGGTGGTTACAAATTTATGATTCCAGGTTAGCATATCTCAGCTGCTCTTCTCTGATTTTAGGTGGTAATCTGCTCTAAGAACTTAGTTTTGTGATGGCCATTAGAAAATTATTGCCTTTTAGTTTCTCTTGATGTTTCTTGCTCCCAGGATAGCAGTGACAACTTTCAACTCTATATATTGGAGCAGAAACTGGATATTCTCTGCCAGATACATTTAATATGACAACTGTTCTAGTTGCACTCAAGTCTACTATTTTTCTTGTTTAACTTTTTTCCAATTATGTTTTTATTTATTTCTTTTCTGTCACCTTCTTCTGGATTAAGTAGTTTAATTGTTTCATTTAATTTCTTTATTAGCTCTTTAATCACACTTTATTTGATTATTCACTTTATTCTTTTAATGGTTACTCTATAGATTTAATTATGTATCCTAGGTTTAGTCACACTATTGATTAGTTTATTTGCTGCTTCCCAGAGAATATAAGAAACTTACAACATTATAACTTCATTTACCACTTCCTAATCTTTGTACTAAACATAATTGATATATATTATATACTTCATAGGACATTATTATTTTTCTTTTAATAAATAGCTAATATTCAGTTGTATTTATCGTTGTACTTAACTTTCTAGTCTTTTTGTGTGAGTTTTGTGCTTTTATTTGTGATAATTTTCCCTTTACCTAATTTAAATAGTTTAATCCTGCTGGCAAGAAACTATTGAAAGACGTCAACGTTTTAATAAAACAAATTCCTTTTTTAAAAAAAATTTAATTACTAAGGAATGTTTTATCTGCATATAATTCTGAGTTGGTAGCACTTTTTTTCTTTTATCTCATTAAAGATTGTCTTTGAACTTCCATAGTTTTTTTTTTTTAAGTTTGCCATCAGTCTATTATTACTTCTTATTAAATTTTTCTTTATTTTTTAATCTGGCTACATTTAAGATGTCAGCTTTTTGACTACCATATGTTTAGGTATGATTTCTTTGTATTTATTTATTCTGTATAGGGGTTGCTAAATTTTTTGAATCTGTAGGTTGATGTTTTCATCACATAAGGAAAATTATTGAACAATATTTCTTCAAATTATATTTATGCTCAATGTTAACCCTCCTCTTTTTTTAGGAACTCAAAAATAAATATATATTATATATTTAACTGTACCTCACATTTCTTAGATGCTAATTTTTGTTCTTTTCTTTCTACTCTAGATTTCTTCCATTCAATTGTCTTTTACTTTTCAAATCATTTTTTATTCTATCTCCACTCTCCTCTTAAAACCAGCCAAGTTCTTAAGTTCAAATATTGTATTTTGCCACCCCCAAAATGTCCATATGACTTTTTAAACGGATTCTTAGTTGCCTCTAATGTATGATTGTAGTTATGCTGATGACTTTGTCTACAATATCCAGCGTTTTGAACATCTTTGATTATGATTTTACTGAGTTTTTTCCTCTTTTTATTACCTGCTGCTTTTTCTTTCTTATTTTTTCATTGCACTGGACATAATAGAAGATATGTAGTAGATACATATTATGTAACTTTTATTGAAGAAGCATTCTGAAGTACACCCAGAGACAGTGGACCTGGGGGACATACGACATACTGAGACACCAGCTGGAGCAGCCAAGGAAGTCCTGGCATCACCCCTCCCTAAACCCAGCCTGCACAGCTCACATGGCTCCAAAACTGATCTGTCAGACACTGATCTGTAAGACAATACAGTTATAAGCAAATCACTTTGTATCAAACTTTAGTTTTAGGCCTTGTTGAGTATTTCATTTTTTTCCCTAAAAATATGATATGGTCCTAATCCTAGATTATGCTTTTACTGTAGTTTCACAGTGTCTACCAATGTCTCTTTAACTTGGCATAGAACTTAAGCTCTCTCATCCAAGATGGAAGCATATAAATAAAAACCAACAACTTAAGCTCTATCTCCCCAACACTGTATAAGCTCTGAAATGTTTGCCTGGATCTCCAGCTTCCCAGTGGTTCTGCCTTCTAGATCTCCTGAAGTTTTCCCCTGTGGATGTGTAGGAGTTGGTAAAGACATTCAGAAGTGTTGTTTACAAAGATTTTTGGAGCCTCTTCCTTGCTTCCTTCTCTCTGCACCAGATTTCCCAAATCACAATTGTCTGGCCAGTTCTCAACACTAAATCGGTGTTCCCTGCCTGTAGAGACGTCTGTTCTCTAATTAACAGCCTATTTTCCTATATCACATTTTAGAGCAGGGGTTGACAAATATGTTAGTAGAGAATGTAGTTTGCTGATCTCTGTTTTCGTGGGTTCTCAGGACAAAAGCCAAAGTAAAAGTGAAGTTCAACTCTTATACCTCCCTTCTTTCAATAACTCACCTATTATCCAGAATATACAAAACAAACAACTAATTGTTTGGAAATATCCTCTACAGATTTCATAGTTTATTGTGTGTGTGTGTGTGTGTGTGTGTGTGTTTTAAAGTGATTTGGTCTGATGTCATCTTATGCCATCATTTTTAAAACCAGTTATCTGATCTTATTATTTTCACATAAAGTTTGTAGTTAAACTATAAGAAAAAGTAAATATTATTCTCGCCGAATTTCTACATGTTCGCTGATTACCTCAAAGGAAGATGTAAGACATAAAGTTTAGAGAGGGTAGAGAGTGGGAATGAAGGCAAAATAAAACAATTGGAGAGTGGAGTGTGTTCTTTTTCATACATTGTATTGCATCAACCAGAAAAGTTGTACAGTTCTGCCTTGTTGCCTCAAAAGATGAAGATCTAAGCAAGTACCACATCCTTTTGCTCAGAGCTCTTTTATGTGTTTTGAATCATTTCTCATTTAATTAGCATCAATCTTACACATACTCTGATCAGAGGTAAATATAAATATCTCAGAGCGATAGGTGAATAATATGATGCTTTTATGAAGTTTGAAATTCTCTTAACTATTGCCCATTTCCATTAACATATATAATTGATAGAGGCTGTTAGGATCTCCTGATCTTTTTTTGTAAAAGTATGTCTGCATTAGAGAGGGAGACAGAGCAAGATGGAGGATTAGAAGGCTACACTGATCATCCAGCCCCTCTCCCAGAAAAACACAAGTTTTACAACTATTTACACACACAAAAAAAAAAAACACTTTCCAAAGAACCAAAAATCAGGTGAGCACTCGTAGTATCAGGTTTTAACTTCATATCACTGAAAGAGGCACTGAGAAGATATAAAAAAACAGTCCTGAATCTCAACACCATACCTCTCTGACCCTCAATAGCAGTTGTGTGGTTGCAGAGATTCTCTGGGTTCTGAGAGATTAAGCTCAGTGCTGTCCTGTTAGAGCTAAAGGAAAAACTGGACCAAACTCCACTGATGCCTGCCTATAGTGGGAGCATTTAAACCAGCCCTGTCCAGAGGGGAACCGCTGATTCCAGTGGTTCAAACTTCACTGCCCACAAACCTTACCACTTACAGTGTTCTGTGTTTTCAAGTAAACTTGAAAGGCATTCTAGACCACAAGGACTGTAAAAGCTAGATGAGCCCTAGGGTTGAAGTATGCCCAGAGACAGCGGATCTGGGTGGCATGTGACATACTGAGCTAGCAGCTGGGGCAGCCGAGAAAATGCTGACATCGCCCCTCCCTAAACAGGCTGCACAGCTCACACGGCTGCAAAACAGACTTCTTCCTTCCACTTGAGAGGAAGGAAGTTGAGGAGAGGACAGGAGAGGAGAGGAGAGGGAAAACTGGGGAGGACTTCATCTTGCATCTTAGATACCAGCTCAGCCACAGCAGGATATGGCAATGGTCAGAGTCATGGGGCTCTCATTTCAGACCCTAGGTCCCAGACAACATTTTTAGACCCATCCTGAACCAGAAGGATACTCACTGCCTTGAAGGGAAGGACCCAGTCCTGGAAGGATTCATCCCCTGCTATCTGAAGAGCTCTTGGGCCCTGAATCACCAGCAGCAATACCTAGGTATTACATCAAGGTCCCTAAAAGAGCCTCTGAGACTTGCTGGCTTCAGGCGAGACTCAGCACATTCTGAGCTATGGTAGCTATGGTGCAAAAAAACTCTTTCTTCTTAAGAAAAGCAGAGGGTAAAGTAAAGGGGACTTGGTCTTGCATCTTAGGTATCAGCAGACCTACGGTGGGTAGAGCAACAAGCAGACTCTTGGGGTTCCTGATTCCAAGACATCAACATCCCTTCATGATAAACATCCTTCATCATATTCAACATTCCTTCATGAATTCAAAACTATTTCATGATAAAAGCCCTCAAAAAGCTGGGATGGAAGAAACATACCTCAACATAATAAAACCCGTACATGACAGACCATTCAGTTAGTATCATACTGAATGGGAAAAACTGAAAGCCTTCCCTCTAAGATCTGGAACATGGCAAGGATGCCCACTGTTACCACGTTATTCAATATAGTACTGAAAGTACTAAATAGATCAAACGGACGAAAAAAAGAAAGAAAGGGCATCCAAATTGGAAAAGAAGACAAATTATTCTTGTTTGCAGATGATTGATGTTATATTTGGAAAAACCTAAAGTCTCCACAAAGAAACTATTAGAACTGATGAATTTGATAAAGTTACTGGATACAAAATCAACATGCAACAGTCAGTAGCATCACTATATTCCAAAACTGAACAATGTGAGAAAGAAATTTAAAAAATAATAGTATTTATGATAGCCCACATAAAATTAAATAACTAGGAATTAACCATATAAAACACTGATGAAAGAAATTGCAGGAAATGCCAAAAAATGGAAAAATATTCCATGTTCATGAATTGTCAGAATCAATATAGTTAAAATGTCTATATTACCCAAAGCAATCTACAGATCTGATGGAATCCCCATCAAAATGCTTATCACATTCTTCACAGAAATAGAAACGAATCCTAAAATTTATATGGAATCACAAAAGACCCAGAATAGCCAAAGTTATTCCAAGCAAAAAGAAAAAAATACTGGAAGAATAAAATTACCTGACCTCACGTTGTGCTACACAACTATAGTAATCAAAACAGTACTAACATAAAAAATAGACACATAGACCAATAGAACAGAATAGAGAACTCAGAAACCAATCCACACATTCACAGTGAACTCATTTTTAACAAAGTTGCCAAAAAATACACTGGAGAAGAGACAGTCTCTGTAATAAATGGTACTGGTGAAGCTGGTTATCCATATGCAGAAGAATTAAACTAGACTTCTATGTGTCGCCATATACAAAACTCAAATCCAACTGGATTAAAGACTTAAATATAAGACCTCAAACTGTGACACTCTGAAAAGAAATACTGAAGAAAATCTCCAGGACATTGGCCTGGGCAATAATTCTCAGGCAATACCCCCAAGCACAGACAACCAAAGAAAAAAGGGCCAAATGAGATCACGCCAAGTTAAAAAGCTTCTGCGCAGCAATGGATACAATCAACAAAGTGAAGAGAAAACCCACAGAATGGGAGAAAATACTTGCAAACTGACAAGGGGATTACTAACAAAAATATATCAGGAGCTCTAACAACCCTACAGGAAAAGAAATATAATAGTTTCTTCAAAAAAGAAGCAAAATATTTGAATACACGTGTTTCAAAAGGAAGACATACAAATCGCAAACAGGCATATCTAAAGGTACTCAACATCACTGATCAGCAGAGAAATGCAAATGAAAGCTACAATAAGATATATCATCTCACCCAGGTAAGACGACTTATAACCAAAAGACAGGCAGTAACAAATGCTTGCGAGGATGTTGAGAAAAGGGAACCCTTGTATATTGTTGGAAGAAATGTAAATTAGTACAACTACTATGAAGAACAGTCTAGAGGTTCCTCAAAAAACTAAAATTTGAGCTACCTTTTGATTCAGCAATCCCATACCCAAAATAAAGGCAATCAGTATATCTAAGTGATATCTGCACTCTTACATTTGTTGCAGAACTGTTTACAATAGCTAAGATTGGGAAGCAAGTGGAATGTCCATCAACACATAAATTGATAAAGAAAATGTAGTACATATACACAATAGAGTACACAGTGGTGTTCAGTTATAAAAAGGGATGAGGTTAGTCATTTGCAACAACATGGATGGAACTGGAGATCATTATGTTAAGTGAAGTAAGCGAGGCACAGAAAGACAAGCATGGCATGTTCTCACTTATTTGTCGGATTTAAAAGTCAAAACAATTGAACTCATGGACAAAGACAATAGAAGGATAGTTACCAGAGGCTGAGAATGGTAGTGGAAGGTTGTGAGGAGATAGATATAGTTAATAGGTACGAAAAATAACTAGAAAGAATGAATAAGACGTACTATTTGATCACACAACAGGATAACTATAATTAATAATAACAATTATGCATTTTTAAATAAAGAGTGTAATTGGATTGTTTGTAACTCAAAGGATAAATGCTTGAGAAGATGTATATCCCATTCTCCATGATGTGGTTATTTCACCTGGCTTGTCTGTATCAGAACATTTCATGTATCCCATAAGTATATATATACCTAATATGTACCCACAAAAATTAAAAATAAAAACAGTGAAAAGGAATACATTACAAAATGCCTTCAGAGAAAGTTGTATTCTGGAACTTAAATAATATTGTTACTTAAGAAGAAAAGTTACCTAATAAAGTTTTTAACCTGAGGCTCAAATTTCTTGAATATTAATTAAATTCATTTAAGGAAGACATTTTTCAAACCCAAGGAAATGAAAATAAGCGATACTTTTTCCTAAGTAGGCACAAAAAGTTGGATAAAAACTACACAAAACTTATTTAGAGGCAATACTTATATCTCAAGTAATGTAGGTATTCAAACTCTGAGCATAATTCAGCCCAAATCCTTCACTCAACCTGAAGTGATGTTTGTAAATATTAAAAATAACACCAAGTCATTTGTATTTACCAGCACTGCATTTGTAAAATCACAAACTCCTTGCATGGAAATGTTCTTGATTTATATTTATCTCAAGTTAGCTAAATCCAACATGAATTAAAGAATTCAAATTGTCACAAATATACATTGTTAGTTGTAATTGCCCAAGGTATATATGCATGTAGAAGAAAGATTTGAAATAATTCCAAAATATTGCGTGGTTAAATTGCCCATAGAAAGTACCTAAAATCTCCCTAAGTATGGTGTGGGTGCCTTACTTATCATGTAGCTAATGTTCCCATTCAATATATAAACTTTTTAAATATTTGAATATATTTTTAGAGATATGGTCTCACTATGTTTCCCAGGCTTGTCTCAAACTCTTGGCCTCAAACCTCTAAAGATCCTCCTGCCTCAGCCTCCTGAGTAAAGGAGACAACAGGCACAACCAGTCTTGCCCAGCTTATAAATAAAAGTTTTAACATGTGAAATTAAAAATTAAAGAGCATCGAGGAAAGCTCTATTTGACATTCATTGCAACTGGTGACCTATGGACAGATAAAGTCACTTTGTACAGCAAGAGTCCCATGAAATATTTATAAAAATCCTAAGTGCTAACTAACACTTATTGAACACTTAAAACAGTGTCAAATGCTTCACATACATTATCCTTATACCTTCCTCTGTAATAACCTACCCTGGGCTAGCATAACTGACGCCATTTTAGCTGTAAACTCCAACCTGGCTTCCCTCTCCCTACCACAGCCCCTTTGGGTGCATAACTGCGTCGTGCTGCCATTAGAAGCATTGAAGCTTACTGTTCTTCGCACTTGTAACCATTGTACCACATCCTCCTTGGCATACCTCCCCACTGCTATTGTGAGAAAAAAGTTCCCCTTTGATCATTGTGTAGAAGGACCCTGATCGCCCCTCTTCCTGGTAATTGTATGGGCCGCCCTTTCCTCTAACCTGCTTTTCTGCTTCTGTAAAATTCCGCTTCAGCTAGGTACTACCCCCCTCCTCCGCACACCTAAATTGAGGTATAAAAGATCATCAGGCCCCTTCCTCTGGCCGAGAGAATTTTGAGCATTAGCTGTCTCTTGGCTAGTAAAGGATTCTTAATTTGGAACTCAGAGCCTGGCGCATTCCTTCTAACTCGCTCGGTTATAACATCTCAATACATTATAAGTTATTATGTCCATTACTTACAAATGACTAGGGGCCCAAGATGGTCAAGTGACTCACAATTCTGAAAGCTAGTCAGTGTCAAAGGAGTGTCACTCTAGGTCTCTCAGTTAAAAGCCAAGAATCTCAATGCCTTCGACATTTTGCCTCTGAGCTAACATGACCGCTATGAAATATTAGTTCTTTTAGGTTTTATTTAATTAAACTATAAGCTCAGAAAGGTCGAGATCACTTCTGTTGATTATTTTATTCACTCATTTGTTAATACATTTAACAAACATTTATTTAATGAAGATCCCCTGGGCATTAGAAATTTAAAACAAGACAGAAAATAATTCCTGTATCATAAAAATTATATTCTAGTAAGGAAGATAGTAGTATGATAAAAAAATACACAAATAAGATGTCTATTAGTGATTAGTTCTATGAAAATTATAAAATATAATAAAACTGGGATAAAATTTAGGTAGAGTGGTCAAGTGAGACCATTTTTGCAGAAGGAACATTGGAGTTTATAAATGTACAAGTCTCTATCAGCATTTTGAAGACCAAATTTCACATCTGTCATTTTAATTCTGATTAATTCAATTTCAATTTTTTCTCTCCATTTCTTTAAAATTACTTCAGATGAAAAGTCATAGTCCTCCTAAGATGGTAACATATCCTTCTGTTGCTAACATTCTACTTTTTCATCACACTTATTGCTTCATGTTTTGAAAAGAATGAGCTTCTATAATATTATAACTTCCAGGAAAAGGTGATTATTTTACCCATTGCTTGTCCCTTGTCAATTCAAAGGGCCTCTTTTGTCATTGTTAGTCTTGTTGAACATGGTGCTAATAGTGAGGGAAAAACAATCTGCTTTACTGGATGAGACATATCAATTCATGAGATGGTGGTGAGTTTCTTTCTTCCCTAATGCTAGAAAAAGTATTAACCAACCAGGTGAATTAGGGAAATGTATCAGAATATCCAACAGTCATTTGGGCTCTATCATTTTTTTAACTTTCCTGAATCGAATAACGGTCACTACTCATATGAACCAAATGCTTCCCTCATCTTTACCTTAAAATATAACAAAAAAAAATTAGACTAAATGTTTCTTAATCACAACATTTATATCACTTTCATAATACACCACTATGTTTATTGCTTGCTCACTTTACTAAGGCAATCTCTGAATTAAATTTTTGTTTGTAACATTTCCAGATAGCATCTGAAAGCCTGAAATATAAACTCTCTATATAGAGGCAGTTAGAAACTTGTCTTTCACTGGGGAACATGTATCACTGAGGAGAGACTTTAATAATATTACTCTTTTAGAGGACAAAATAGCCAACAACTATTTGTAATTATATATTGTTCCACTATGGCAAACCTATGATTAAAACAATATGTGTATTCTTGTTACCAAAAAGGTACAGCACATTTTTTTTCTTTTGCCTCCTATTAATTGAAGCCATATAATCTCTAAATGAGAGAACAGAGCCATCTGCTCTCTCTTCTTCCTTTAATTAGTTTGTGTTGGCTTCAACAAGGTATTACTGGAGATTTATTGCAAAGAATTTCACTGAGTTGGAACCTAGGTCCTATTGTTTAAACATGGCCAAATCTGAGTGCCCTATGGCTTGTGTACATGGTTTTTCAATGGGCTAATTTCCAAAAGAAAGCTCAGAATCAGTAAAAGAGGCATGATCCAACTGATGCCCTATTCAATGGACTCTTGCTGAAGACAAGATTATGTTATCAGAACTCTTATTTTGTTAACTTTTTATTGTTATCTTGTCTGAACAATCAATACGTCTTTCTAATTTTTTTTCCCACGGATGTTCAGTCCTCTTTCTCTAGGACTTTCTTTGTAAGCTCCATTAAGGAAGGTTGTTTAAAGAATAAATGTTTCCTGTTTTCCCCACTTGCTGTCTCTTTTAAATGTAGTTAAATAGTGATGCTTTTCCTCCTGAGAATGTTCTAAGAATTAAGTTCACCTGGAAACATACAACCTACCAAGATTGCATCAGCAAGAAATAGAAAACCTGAACAGGCCAATAACATGTATCAAGATTGAAGCAGTAATAAAGTCTGTCAACAAAGAAAAACTCAGGACCAGATGAATTCACTGCTGAATTCTCCTAAACACATAAAAAAGAACTAACATCAATCTTCCTCAAACTATTCCAAAACACAGAGGTGGAGGAAATTCTATGTAATTCATTATATGAGGTTAGCATGACCCTAATACCAAGACCAGAGAAGGTCACAGCAAAAAGAAAACTATAGGCCAATATCCCTGATGAACATAGAAGTGAAAATTTTCAACAAATACTAGCAGACCAAATCTAACATGTTAAGAAAATATAAGACACCATGATAAAGTGAGATTTATCTTATGATTGCAAGGATGGCTCAATATTTGCAAATTGATAAACATGATGCATCACATTAACAGAATATAGGACAAAACATGACCATCAATAGATGCAGAACAAACATTTGGCAAGAATAAATCCCTTTATAACAAAAACTCTCTCAAGAAATGCAGCATAGCAGGATTACACCTCAGAGTAATAAGAGAATATATGACAAACACCATGCTAAAAACTTTTCATCTAAAAATTGGAACAAAAGGATGCGCTTTCTCAACATTCCTATTCAATACAGTACAGGGAGTCTAGTAAGAACAATTAGGCAATAAAAGAAATAAAGCACAGACAAATTGGAAAAGCAGAAGTCAAATTGTCTGTCATCTCATATGGCATATTCTTATATTAGGTTGGTGCAAATATAAATGCATTTTTTCCCCTAATTTCTAGGAAAAAACAAATGACTTCACAAAAAACAACTTTTAGGACTGATGAACAAATTCAGTAAAGTTGTAGAATATAAAATCAACATACAAACATCAGTAGCATTTTTTTACATCAATAATGCAATAGACGAAAAAGAAATAAAGAAGGCAATCCTATTTACAATAGTTTTTACAAATAAAATAGTATTTACAAATAAAATACCTAGAAATACATTTAACCAAGAGATAAAAGATCTTTACTAGGAAAACTACAAAACACTGACAAAAGAATTTGAAGAAGATGTAAACAAATGGAAAGACATTCCGTGTTCATGGATAGGAAGAATAAATATTCTTAAAATGAACATACTGTCTAAGTCAATCTATAGATTCAGTGCAATCTCTATCAAAATATCAATGTCATTTTCACAGAGTGCGAAAAAAAAATCTAAAATATTTATGGAACCAAAAAAGCAAAAGCAATCCTAAGCAAAGAGAACAAAGACAGAAGCATCACATTACCTGACATCAAAATTTATTACAAGGGGATTGTAACCAAAACAGTATGATATTGGTATAAAAATGGCCACATAGACCAGTGGAATAGAGATCCCATAAATAAATCCAAAAATTTACAGCCAACTGATTTTTGACAAATCTGCCAAGAACATAAATGGAGGAAAGGACACCCTTTTTTATAGATAGTGCTAGGAAAACTGATAACAATATTCAGAAGAATGAAACTGGACCCCTATTCACCTAGGCAAAGTTTTTGCAGCTAAAACCTCAAAAGCACAAGCAACAAAATGGACCAACAGCTTTTTATTAAACTAAAAAGCTTCTGCACAGCAGAAGAAACAATGCATGAAGAGACAACCTTGTGAGTGGGAGAAAATGTTTGCAAATTACTCATCTGACATGGGAATAATATTGAGAATATACAAGAACACAGACAACTCTAAAGTAAAATAATAATAATAATCCCAATAAAAATGGGCAAAGAACATGAATAAATCTTTCTCAAAAGAAAACATACAAAAAGCCAAAGTCAAAAGCAGGCATACAAAAAAATGTTCAACATCACATTCATCAGAGAAATGCAAATCAAAGCCACAGTGAAATACTATCTCAAACTAGTTGACAAAAAAATAACAAAAACTGGTGAGAATGCAGATAAAAGGGAACTCATATATTGTTGGTACAACCAACATGAAAAACAGTATGGAAATGTCTCAAAAAACGAAAATCAGAACTACCACACAATCCAACAATCTCACTACTGGGTATCTATCTATCTATCTATATATATATAAAATTAAATATATATATATATAATTAAATATATAATATATAAAGTATATATAATATATGAATATATATATTATATATATAATTAAATACTATTAAGTATTTTATATATATATAAAATTAAATTATATATATATATAATTATATATATAATTAAATATATATATCTAAAATTAAATACTATTAAGTCATAAAAAGGAATGAAATAATGTCATTTGCAGTGACATAGAGAATAGATTAATAGACACCAGAGACAGATAAGGCAGGTGGAGGAGAAGAGGGATCAAGGAAGTTTGAGTATGGATACAAACCTACCATCAGATAGAAAAAAAGTAAGTTCTAATGTTTGAAAGCAGACTAAGTCAACTATACTTAGCAACAATATTTTGTATACTTCAAAGGAATTAGTTGAAAAATCTTAAATGATAAACATGCAAGGTGATTGATATGCAGCTCCTTGCAAAAAATAATAATAATAATAATGTGGTTTCATTTGCCTCCCAAGTAACTTCAGTTAACATATTCAGTTTTCTAAGTCCCTAGAATAATTCAATGTATATCCTCATTTATGTGAAAACTCATCTTCCTATTTGCTAACCCTTTCCTACCGACAATACATACATGAATGCATGCAAACTGGAATGTTTGCAGTAAGGTGAAGGCAACTTCAATGGCATAATAAGCATGCAATCTGTCTACTCAGAATTCTCATTCTTCATTCTTGACCTTGTATCTTCTTATCTTTGCATTAAAAAAGAAACATAATAATACAAAAACATGAGATCACAAATAGGATTGGAACAAACACACTATTAATCTCAATCCTGCATAAATATAATGGAGATTAGAGTCTTTAAATATTTTTATTATTGTGAGAAATTACCTTTTATTTTTCTCTGACTTCCTGATATGAAAAAGTTATGAATTCTCTAATTATTAATTAAACTGAAATGAGCACTTTCTATTAACCTGCAGCTCAAAGTAGCCTGATATAATATCTCAAGCAATATCAGTTTCAATGTAAAATACAATTTTGTTTGGATAACCATCAGCATGTAATGTAAATTATTTAATAAGTCTTCCTTTTTTCTGGGCAGAAAAAAATGTGCATCTCCTTTGACCCAACTACCCCAAACCAGGAATCTATCCTATAAAAATATACTATAAAATCATATGTATATATACACATATAAATGTTTACTGTAACTTTTTACTTGCAATTTGCAGTTTTTTGCTGCTTTCAGATTCATTGATGCCTTACTCTGTTTTGCTACTATGACAAAATACTTGAGACTGGCTAATTTATTAACAACAGAACTTTATTCCTCACAGTTCTGGAGGCTGGGCAATCCAAGATTAAGATTTCAGCAGGTTCAGTGTCTGATGAGAACTGGAGGGTTGCTCTGTGTTTAAAAGATGGTACATTACTGTTACATCCTCCAGAGAGAATTAATTCTGTGTCTTCACGTGTTGAAAGAGATGGAAGGGGCAAACTAACTCCCTAAAGCTGTTTTAAAAGATATTAAACCATTGCTTAGGGCACACACCTCATGGCCTAATCATCTCCTAAAGGTCCCACCTCTTAATAGTGTTGCATTAGGGATTAAGTTTCAATGTAAGTTTTGGAGGATACACAAACTTTTAAACCATAGCAGTGAATCATGGAAGTGATTGTGTCATTGCCCACTTGCCCACCTCATATCAACTGTCTTCCATCTCTACCTACTACCACTAGGCAGAATGCATTACAATTACTTTTTTTTCAATTCTGTATACAGATAGAAAGTTTTTACACTGAATTAACAAACATTCATAATGAATGTATGTTTTTGTCTTTACACATGCATGTATTATAATAACAAGATGGACCTTTAATTCCTTCAACAAAGAAAGATGATGTATTATATGGTATTTTCTGAACTTTAGAAAGTCAGTAGTCTCATTTCGGAAATGAGGGAAATAGGAAGAAGGGAAACAGCTTATATAAGACATTACAGGTCTTAGTTACACAAGTTAGAAATTATGATTTGTAGATCAGCATATTGTTTAATTCAGAAAATTTTTTCCCTCCACTACATTCTATCTATCCAGAAAAAAGTAGAGATCAATCATGTACAGATATATTGAAACATTACCTAAATAGATCTAAAATACAAAATTGTTTTAAAATAAGAATTTATTTAGATTAGGAACTAGAATGGTGTCTGTCATTTGGTAAATTAGACATTATGTTTAAGCAAAGTAAGTAAAGAAAAATGGGATTAAGGAAGGAAGGAAAGAAGGAAGGAAGGAAGGAAGGAAAGGAGGAAGGAAAGAAGACATACCCTTAACATACAATAATTCACAAGGTATCCAAGCTACAGTTGAATCATGAATTCATTTAAAAACATATCTTTGGCTAAAAGCACATTAGTAAACATGGTAAGTATCATCTTTTTAATTATAATTTTCATTATATTTGAATGCAGAGGTTTTAATTAAAATAAAAATGAATATTTATGGATTGTGATTTTTCTGTGTGAACTATACATGCTGATTGACCTTGCATTTTTATTCATCATTTTGTGTCTTTTGATTTTCAAGTAATATTTAGTGATCCATAACTGAATGGATATCAATCATTATATGTAATAAATACATTGATTGATTTAACAAAGGTTACATATATATTATAGGAAATTAGCTGTCTTGCACTCACAACTATTTATGTTGGAATCATTTGTGAGGAATGTAAATTGATGAATGTAAATATTTTCTAAATGATGATAGGATTATGTACTTAATTATAAGTTAGAAATTATAAAGATTATGTACTTAAATAATTATTTGAGACTGTAATAAGGGAATCTTAATATGTCTTTTGAAAATTTCTAACTAGGCAATATCAAATGTCAGGAATGGTGTGGAGTTACTGGAATATATTTCTGGTGGAAGAGTACATTAGTAAAATGACTTCAAAACATAATTTACTATGACCTGATAGTGTTGAATTTGCACACAACTTATGGCCCAGCAATTTCATTCTTAAGCATATGAAAATATATTCTTAAACTTTCTAGTAATGTTCCTGTGACATTACGTGCTGATGGCCTAGGGGTCTTAGCTCCAGAGGGAGGAACACTGCCACCAGAAGACACAACAACAATCCCATTAAACTGGAAGTTAAGAATGTCACCTGGACACTTTGGGTTCCTCCTACCTTTAAGTCAACAGGCTCACAGGCAGTTACAGTGCTGACTGGGGTGATTGACCCCAACTATCGAGATGAAATCAGTCTACTAGTACACAACAGAGGTAAGGAAGAGTATACATGGAATACAAGAGACCCATTAGGGTATCTCTTACTTTTACCATGCCCTATGATTAAGGTCAATGGAGAACTACAACAGCCCAATCCAGGCAGGACTACAAATGGTCCAGTCCCTTCAGGAATGAAGAGAAAAAAAAAAAAAAGCTATGACCATGTGACCAGCTACAGAAAGGAGGACTGTAATTGCTGTATTTCCTCCTTCTTTTGTTAAAAACATGTTAAAAACAAGCATGTATATACTTGTACTAAGAAAAAACCTTCATTTTATCTCCTTTCTCCTTCATCATTTGATATAAGATTTATTGACGTTATGTCAGCATTTAAGTATTGTTAACTTTAAATGATAGCATTTGAATTGGGGATTGGTACATTTCCAGTTGTAAGAAGGATAGTTGTATTATGTTAGGCTTAAGTATGACCTTATTATTGTCTTTATTTGAAGATTATGTATGATCTCAGAAGATGTGTGTGGGTTCAAGTTCACAAGGGGTAGACTTGTGATGGTTAATACTGAGTGTCAACTTGACTGGATTGAAGGTTTCAAAGTATTGATCCTGGGTGTGTCTGTGAGGGTCTTGCCAAAAGAGATTAATAGTTGAGCCAGTGGTTTGGGAAAGACAAATCCACCCTTAATCTGAGTGGACACCATCTAATCAGCTGCCAGCATGGCTAGAATATAAAGCAGGTAGAAAAATGTGAAAAAACTAGATGGCTTTAGTCTCCTAGCCTACATCTTTCTCCTGTGCTAGATGCTTCCTGCCCACAAACATCATACTCCAAGTTCTTCAGTTTTGGGATTTGGACTGGTTTTTATTGCTCCTCATCTTCCAGACAGCCTATTGTGGGACCTTGCAATGGTGTGAGTTAATACTTAATAATCTCCCCTTAATATGTGTAAATATATATATATATATATATATATATATATATATATCTCCTATTAGTTCTGTCTCTCTAGAGAATGCTGACAAATATATTTAAAATTATATATAAAAGAATAGCTTATAAGTAAATAAATAGTGCATAACCACCAAGATTAGAAGAGGTAAGTAATATGTGATATATTAATTCCATAGACTATTCTACAACATAGAATACAATTGTATAATGGCTACATAATATGACATGGATGAATTGCAAGATGTAAATCAAGCAAAAAGAAAAATTGAAGAAGAATATACAGCTTAATTCCATTTATGCATATTTCAAATGAAGCAGGAAACTTTTAGAGAAACAAATATATATCGGTAAATAGAAGTAAAGGAACAATAAATACCTCAATATGTTGAGTACCCTGAGGATGGAGAGAAGGAGAAGGGAAGGGATTAGGCACACAAAGAATTTCAGACTAATAATTATAATTTTTAAAATTAAACTGAGTGTTGTGCCCACAGAGGATCACTATATCTTTATTCTTAATCCTTTACACATATTTTATAAATTTCCTTTTGTATCAACTCAATATTTAATTTAAAAACTATTTAATGAAAGATGATAGTAATTGTGTAATATTTGTGTTTTAAATAGATATTTATAATGATAAAATTAAAACGCACTATTGGTCCTTAAGCATTAAAGAAAAAATAAAAAAGAAAGAAAATAAATTTAAAAAATTAAAGCTACAACAACCATTGTGGAAGACAGTGTGGCGATTCCTCAAGGACTTAGAAATAAAAATACCATTTAACTCAGCAATCCCATTACTGGGTATATACCCAAAGAATTATAAATCATTCTACCATAAAGACACATGCACACACATGTCCATTGCAGCACTGTTTACAATAGCAAAGACCTGGAACCAACCCAAATGTCCATCATCAATAGACTGGATAAAGAAAATTTGGCACATACACACCATGGAATACTATGCAGCCATAAAAAACGATGAGTTTGTGTCCTTCATAGGGACATGGATGAATCTGGAAACCATCATTCTCAGCAAACTGACACAAGAACAGAGAAGCAAACATTGCATGTTATCACTCATAGGTGTGTGTTGAACAATTAGAACATGTAGATATAGGGAGGGGAGCATCACACACTGTGGTCAGTTGAGGGGCACTATGGGAGGGACTGCAAGGGGTAGGGAGGGTGGAGAGGGATAATCAGGGGAGAAATACCAGATATAGGTGATGGGGGGATGAAGGCAGCAAACCACCTTGCTATGTATGTACCTATGCAACAATCCTGCATGATCTGCACATGTACCCCAGAACCTAAAGTACAATAAAAAATAAAAATTAAAAATTAACATTTTTTTAAAAGAAAACAAGAAGTAATAGAAAAAGATAGAATAATTTTGGACTCCTGGCATTAGCTACTATGATTTCCTATTTATCACCTATAGTATAGTTGAAATGAATAAAACTTTACCTAGTTCTGGATTTTATTTCTGGCATATATTGCATTTTAAAAACTGTTCAGAAGGAGAACTGCTGTCATTTTGATTCCCACATAGCTAGATCTCCAGCCAAATCTAAGACTGTGTTTCATTGAGGGTAAATGTGTGTGTGTGTGTGTGTGTGTGTGTGTGTGTGTGTACATGTACACATGTGACCTGCATACTGGGTACCATCCAAGGACTTGCAATAACATTAAAATTGGCTCAATACTTTTATCCATTTGAGCTATCACTTTTTATTTCAGGAGCTGTGAAATGTATTTGATACATTATAACCATATTATTTGATAATATATCACTACTATTACATTGTAAATTATAAATCATAAGAAGAGTCAAGCCATCAAGTCCCAAAAATAGAGTTGTGTGAAGTAGAAAGCATTAAAGTCAAAAACCCTCATATATCTCCTTTCTGTATTACATGTCATATGCTCAAGGTCCACCTCATTACTTCTTCAACACTCCATGTCTGCCCTAGGCTAGAGATTTAACCAAGCTTAGTTCATTAACTAATTGATTTCACCTAACACAAATTCTGCAAACATGTTTTCAGGGACAAACAAATTAGGGAAATACCTTGTCAACCAAGGGTAATAGGTTCCTTTACTACTGATTTAGAGGATGTAAAACAATAAATCATATTTCGATTCTTCGTCAAATCAGGAACATTTTACATATTGTTTTTCAAATTCATTTAATTATGATGCTTATTTCCCTCCCTCGAAGATCTACCTCCTAGGATTAGTGATTTGTGGAATGGATTTTGGGAAATGCTGCTATAAGTTATTCTATTCTATTTGGAACCTGTCTCTAAAAAGGTATAGTAATTAGATAATTCAGGATGTATTAATAGAATATTAGCATATATCATGGAGTAGCAGAATGGGCACAGAAGCTGCTATTGTTTTAGTGTGTCCCACAGATAATCAAGTGTTAGAAACTTAATCCTTAATGTCATAGTGTTGGAAGGTGAGGGCAAACGGGAGGTGTTTATGCCATTATAAAAGAACAAGTTCAACTCCCTCTTGGGCTTTTGCCCTTTAGCCCTCCACGATGTGATGGCACATTGTGAAAGTCTTAGCCAGATCCAGGTACCTTGATCTTGGACTTCCTGGACTCCTGAACTATGAACCAACAAATTTCTGTTTATTATAAATTAACGAGTCCCAAGTTTTCTGTTATAGCAGCACAAAGCAGACTAAGACAGATGTAAGCAGAAGTAAGCTGAAATAAAACTTCGAATGTGTGTGTGTATATATATATGTATGTATATTTAAATTTTGAATATATATAAATATATACAGTCTATAAAAATATATACAAGTTTGAATATATAAATATATAGTACATAAAAATGTTAGAAAAATATTTTATAAAATATAATTTCCCCCATGATCTCTGAAGATAATCTTAAAGATACCCTTTGCTTTTAATATTTACTGGTAGCTGTTATTTCCCTGTTCTTGATCCCCCCAAATTAATCTAGTATCTAAAGGTTAAAAAACAAACAGGTATTCTAGATAGATTCGCCTTCTCTTTAATCAGGCCAAAGAATTTTCACCTTAATTATAGAAGAACGTCTCACTCAAGTTTCTATACAAATACCATGTGACCCACATCTTACTCGGTTGTTTTTAGATTCTTAGTCTCCATAAAAGAACAAGACCAAAAGGTGAGAAAAGTCACGTGAATGTTCTGAATGGAATGTAATAAAAAAAGAATCTAACACTCCATATGGAACTGTTTTCTTTAAGTGTGAAAATGAGAGAAAAATAGCCTATAGTGTTGTTATTATTGCCCGTAGGATTTTAGAAGTTTCAAAGCTAGTTCACACATACCACTTTCCTCCAAAACTTTTCTAAATTGTACATATACTCTATGGATTGTAATATTTTTCCCATGTAATGATAATAAATGTCAAAACACAAAGCATTTAGATAACTTGTATAAAGCTACAAGGAATATAATGACATTCATACAGGGAGAGAGTTGGATTAGATGTATATCAGGAGCTGATCAAGATGTAACACTATTGGATTCTATAATATACTGATGTTTCTTCTAGTCACAACTTGCTTTCAGCAACATCAAGGAGGACGACAACAACAAACACACCAAGATTATTTCTCATTAATAGTCTCGATACTAACCACACTGAACACCTTGATTTATTTCTAAGTCAACCATTCATCTTTGGGTCAAATATGTGAAGTCAGTCTTTGGGTGACTGACTTGGAATTTACTGCTTGTGCCCCTTTTGCTGCACACAGATAGATGGTATAGCACTGCTAGTCTACAATAGTGTTATGTATAATTCTGCCTGTTACCAGTGCATGAACCAAAATACAATGACATGCAGATGCTTAATAGATTAAGTAAATGAACAACATGTAAAATAAGTAAATAATTAAATGTTTGGTTCAACAATAACTGGCATATCAATTGAGAAAGTTTTATAGCTTTGTAGAACTGTAAAACTAACACTCAAAATGGCTTCTTGCCACTTACCACCATCAGTTCAAATATGTGCTATAAAGTCTTTAGTAAATGAAGTTTGGTGGTAATGTCAGACACCTGTTAACTTCAGTTAACATGGACATTTGACAATATCTCTCAGAATTTCTACTTGGATTGTTTGTAAAGATGGGCACCAAATAATCAGGTGTCCAGATGAGAAAAGTATAAAAAATATAGGTGACTGATATGTCTCTATTCCTTAATTTGTTCAGAAACTGCTCTGCAGATTGAGAACTGGAAGCAGGTCTGTGGTTACAAAGTGCATTTCTTAAAAAGATTAGGTGGATTTTGCCAAAATAAAAGTGGAGGATAATACATTCCAATATTTTCATATGTTTACATTTCTTAGTCATTTAAAACAGTTCTAAGCTATTATTCTCCTTGTATAGTACAGGAAACCAAATCTGAGGCAGGTTAAGTAACCTAAACGAGATTTACAAACCCAAAATGACAAATCCAGAATTCCAATTCAAATATTTCTTACTATAAGACCCAATGCCTTTTTTAAAAAAAACTGTGTGAGTACATAGTAGGTATATGTTTTTATGGGACACATGAAATGTTTTGACATAGGCATGCAAAGTTTAATAAGCACATGATAAAGAATGAAGTATCCATCCCTCAAGCATTATTCTTTTGAGTTACATTCCAATTACACTCTTCAAGTTATTTTAAAATGCACAATTAAGTTATTATTAATTATAGTTACAGTGTTGTGTGATTAAATAGTAGGTTTTTTTCATTCTTTCTAGCTACTTCTTGTACACATTAACTATAGCTACCTCTCCCCCACCTCCTACTACCCTTCCTAGCCTCTGGTAAACATCCTGCTACTCTCTATCTTCATGAGCTCAATTGTTTGGAATTTTAGATTCCATAAATAAGTGAAAATGTGTGATGTTTGTCTTTCTGTGCTTGGTTTATTTCACTTACCATAAGCCCTCCAGTTCCACTCATGTTATTGCAAATGACTGGATCTTATTCTTTCTTTATGGCTAAATAGTACTCTATTGTGTATAAGTACTACGTTTTCTTTATTCATTTACCTGCTGATGGACCAGGTTAGTTTCAAATTTTGAGTATTGGGAACATTGCTGCAACCTCAGTGTCTTAAGTGCTAAGATCTATTACCTCTAATAAATGAGACTCATCACCTAATGTAAGAGAGGACTTTTCTGAAACTCTGAAATTGTATTACTGTAATTTGTACTAAATGAATAGCCAATTGTGTGTCACTCCCATTTTATCTCATTTGTCAACTTAACAATGTATAGATGTAAAATTCAGAATGTTGGATTCTTTACTACCTGTGAGAACTGACCAAGTCAAATAACCCTTTTCAGAACTCAGTTTCTGCCTTAATAAAATAAAAGGACAGGAACTATGATCTTTAAGGTCCCTTTTATATTAAGCACTGTTCAAAATTCCATCGATTTTCCTTTATGCTTAAGAATACGATTTTAGAACTCTTCTAATACATGATTCTTTGGTAAAATGGGATCATACTATGAATAAATAAATAAATAAATTTACATTGACATTAAAATAAATCTTTCCAAGTTACCTATTATAGATCTGACTCATCTATTTTAAGCATGGCATAGTGCTTCATAAAATTTTATGATATTCCACAGTGCCTCAAGTTTATTTAGACATACTTCCATACAAGGGTATTTATATTATTACTTCCATTTTTTTTGCTTTTATATGTAAGGCTAATGTGTGTATGTGTGTATGAAATTAGATTATATATATGCAATATACATATATCAAATATATGACATAGATATATTCATCTATTTATATGCTTTATACAATTTGGATAGAGTCCTAAAATTTCTAGTGCTAGTAGCTGGATCAAAAGAGATGAATGCTTTAATTTGTTTGCTGGTTTATTTCACTTAGCAAAAGCCCTCCAGTTCCATTCATGTTGTTGCAAATGACTGGATCTTATTCTTTTTATGGCTGAATAGTACTGAATAGTTCTCTTTTAATGATAATTATCCAAAAATATTGCAATAGTTTACATTACCATTCACAGTGTTTGAGATATTGTATCAGGCTACTTTGGGTTGCAAATAAAAGAAAATGTTAATTTAAGTTTATTTAAATAAGAAAATTCACTTTGTTGTGTAACAGAAAGTTCAGAGGATGACGAGGGCTGTGCTGTGGCCTATTTTTCCTCCTGTTATTCTATTCTCATAGAGCTCTCCAAGGTGATTTCAAGATGACAGCTGCAGCTCATCCTGGTGTCCATTCTAGGCCTGAAACCATTCAGAGACAGAAATGAGCCTCTTGACCTATTTTTTAAGAGTGTGCAAATCTTCTGCAGAATTTTTTTTTTTAGCAGATTTCTCCTCTCTCATTTCCCTGAATTATGTCAAAAATCCATGCTTAAACCAATTACTGGGAAAGGGAATGAGTCATCAGGAGTTAACCCAAATTCAAATCTATGACCAGTATATTCTAAAGTATATGGGTATACTAAGAGGAGAAAAAAAACTGAACAAAACTTGTTGTTTTTAGAAACAATTATGTAATTGGTTGTGGTTAGACAATCAACAGTGTCTGCAACAGATATTTTTGGTCTTGAGGGGAAGATTTATAACTATATCATGGGCATAATGGTATCACATTTCAATATGCATGTCCCTGGTTACTAATGTAATTAAGTCTTTTTTCACATATTTATTGATCTTTATCAATTCTCAGTTAAAAGTCTTTTTGTATTTCTTTATCATTCTATTAAAATGAAATACTTGTAAATTAATAGGAGTTCTCTGAAGAATAATATTTTAAGACTTGTGTGTCAAATATTTTACAAAAAATTCATAGTCTGTAGTTAGACTTTGATTTCTTTTACATCTTTTTTTCATGAAGAAGATCCCACCACTTTCCTTTATGAATTTTAGATTTGTGTCTTGCTTAAGAAACCAAAAGTTTTAAAAATATTTTCCTCTAACTGGGTAAGAACAATCTAATCTATTCATTTTTTTATCTTCATCTCTTTTGATGTAAAAGTATTACGGTAAATTTGAGGGAAGTTACCATTAGGCAATTATTTATCAGAACATATAAAGGATTAGAAAGCAGGATTTGTTCAGGATTCAATAAGGCCTTCCCTGAGCCCAATCTCAATATAACTATGTCTTCTGTCATGTTATTGTCTTCATTACAACTTAGCTTATCTACAGTACTAATAATAATTTGTTAGTTCATATTTATTTACTAGAGTGTATTTTTCTTTTTAATATCTATCTCTCAAACTAGAAAATTAGCCCATAGCAAAAAAGGACCACTCTAGCTTTATTCATTGCTGAGTCTTTAGGATACCCAGGGCATGTTGCCTAGTGCATAGTAAATGTTCAATAGTGTGATGAAATGAATTAATTCAAAGAAAATGAAGTAAGGAAAGAAAATATAAGGACAGTGAACCCTGCTTTGCAGACAAATGCAAGAAAGGAGATATTACCGTGGAGAGGCTTTTTCTAAGACCTAGTTGCCAAATTGCTCCAATTTGACAGTATAGCTTAAAAATGGACAATTATAAAAATGCTTTTCTCCTTTGACTCAATAATTTGGTAACAATAAATTATCCTATGGAAATGAATACAGTGGCAGTCAAAGGTTTTCATATAATAAAATTTTTGAATTGTTATTTTTAACAGTGGAATAATTAGAAATAACGTAGAATCCTCAAAAAGATGGTTTTCTACAATCATAGAATATAAAAAACAATGATATATCACAATTAAGTTGACAAAATATGTGTAATGACTTACACAATGCTTATGATAAAGTGTTAAATAAAAGTGGCAAAATACATCATAAAAAATCAGAAAAGAAAGATTGAGAGCATTAAAAGTAGAACTTTAATGATTCTCATTTTCTTTTTAATAATTTTTATTCTTCCCAAATATTCCACCTGGATTATGGATTCCTTTTGTAATCAGCAAAAAGTAAATATTATAAAATGTATGAAGACACATTTCTCACAAATAACGCTGGCATAGTTGGTTTTTTCTAAAGCAGGGAATTATACATAATTGTTTTCCAGTCCTACTCACCCACTCAATTACATCCAGTTCACTTTAATCTCCCTAATATCCTACCAGTGAATGGTTTCTCACATTCTGAATGATATTTAACATAGATTTTTTTATCATCCTACTTTCAATAACTGTATTTAATAAAGGAAAAGGAGAGAGAGAGGGAAAGAACTCTATGTAAATGCAGGCACACGAAGCAAGTCAAATATTTCACTCATTTAATTAATTTCTTCAAGATAGTCCACATAGTTCTGGGAAATTAAAATATGTATTATATTTATGTCTCTTTTTCTCATCTTTGTTTGCATAAAATAAAGACTTAAAAAGCTAGTTAGATTTTAAAAGACTTGTGAATATTAAACCAAACAACAAAGGAAGGCCCTCATAGGGGTAAGCCTCTAATAAGAACTGGACCAACTTCCTTCAGTGTTCACTTCTGAAATATGTCTTCCCAGTATTTATTTCTATTCTCTAACAACTTAAAGCAGAAGTGATATTTGCAACTTGTTAATCTTTAAATAAAGATAAACATTCTAAGGCAATGTGGAGGTAGTTATAGAGATATAGACCTTACATTTTTAGTTGAAAGGGTCATAGTCAAAGAATAATGAAATATAAAATTTTATGAAAAAAATGCAACTTAAAACTTAAAAGATAGTAAGTGTACCAATCTTTCAGTTACATGAATTGGAGAGTTAAAATATAATATCCTATTAAAATGTGTAGTACTTCCAGGTACCAAACCGTTTGAATGCTTTTGCACATAACTATCTTCCTAAAGAGTATTTATATAATTTCTAGCAAAGTATGTAAAGTAGTAAATATACCTAGCATAAAAAAAACTTAATGATGTCACTTAATCTTACAACTTTTGTTTATTTAATGCATAGACGGTGTGCGTAAATTAAATTAGAAATGCAGGCAGTTTTTTGACTTGTGTTTTTCTTCAGGATCTAGCTCTAGAAACAATTTAAAGGGCAAAGGAGGGAGGGGGAAAGGAGTAATAGCATGTGTCACCAAGTATCTGAAAGAATTTAACAGTGTGGCGTAGCGGTGAGAGACACATCCTGACATCATGAAGATCCAATTTCTTGGCCAACCTCTACCACCATCTTGGCAATATCATTTAATCTCTCTAAACCTCGGTTTTCTATTCGCTATTAAATTTGGTATAACACCACTCCCTACTTCAAGGGGTTGTGATGCTTAAATGGAATACTGCATATGAATCAGCTAATCAAGTGGTTGGCACAAAGCATTCCCCAATTCCTTCTCTGAGGCAGGTGATATTGAAGGTCTATGCCAGTGACTATTTTTGTACTTTATGACCCAGTCCTTTGGTCAAATGCCTTGATTTCACAGGACATATATCTTAGGCATATTGGTCCATATTGGCCCATGTATTTCACTTCTCAGAAATTTAATTTTTAAAATAGAAACACAGCGACATGGAGTTATAGAAAGAATCACACTAAAGTAGGATCCAGCAAGCATTATGAGGTTTCCAGAACTGGTCGGTTTTCCTTTCTTTCTAGGTGCTAGTTATTCAAGTCTTTATACCTATAAGATGTATTAAGAGTCTTCTGCTTAGCACGGTGGCTCATGCTTGTAAACTCCAGCACTTTGGGAGGCTGGAGTGGGAGGATTGCTTAATGTAAGGGCTCAAGAACAGCAAGGGGAAAATAACAAGACCCCCATCTCTACAAATAAATAAATAAGAAACAAAATATTGGCCGGGTGTGGTGCCATATACCTGTAGTACCAGTTATTCAGGAGGCTGAGGTGGGAGAATCACCTGAGTCCAGAAGTTTGAGGCTGTAGTGAGCTGTAATCACACTATTGTACTCCAGCCTGAGCAACAGGAAAAGACCCCAACTCTTAAAAAAGAATCTTCTAATATTTTCTTGTAAGACAAGAGTTTGTAACTCAAAGAGGCTCATCTACTAATAGTGTAAGACTGTTGTACATGCTAGTTACTGTAGCTTGTAACTGAAAGAACCTCAACTAGTAGTACAAGACTAAGAAAATGTTTCAGTTCTCATGTGCATATTCAAATTTCTACTTTGTCTGGAGTGGCAAACAAAATGAATATTTTGAAGAACATGAGACTAAGAAATGAAATGAGAAAAAGAAAGAGGACGAAAATAAAATTCAGGAAGATCAACATCTCAGAAGTTGGGGAATTGACTAAATGCATCCCCCAGCTAATTCCCTATTGCATGTTTTTCCTTCATTTTTCTTTCCTTTGTAATGAATAAATATTTTAACAAATAACATACACGATGGCTATTCTTTATTTTTATTCCTTTCAACTTAGAGGTTATATAACATACTGGCAGCTACAGGAAAAAAAAGGAGAGTTTTATTTTTAAATAAAGATTTAAATGTTCTTTAACTTTATTGCTTAGACAAATTATTTGAGAAATAATTACTGCACTATTATTAACCTATTTTGTCTGTTTTAAAATGTATTTTAATTTCTTTATTTCTTATCTCTATAGAAAAAATAACTTTTGGAAAGACTGTGAATAGTAACTACTTAGTGTATTTTTTTCTTTCCATGTTTATGTGACAGCACTCAAATCCCTGTGCTGTGGAGGTTTAATGTAGTGAAAAATGGAAAACAACCTACGGGAAGAGACGTTGAATAAATTATGTTATATCTATTCCTTGGGATATTAGTCTGCACTTACCTAGGTAAGATAAATCTACATTTTTAGCATGAAACAATAATGCTAATATATTAAGGAAGAAATTTAAAAACTATAAAACAATATGTATGATACGATCAAAAATTTATGTAAAAAATTTAAAAATTCCACTTCCTAATACTATCACATTGGGGATTCAGACATTAACAAAGGAATTTTGAGAGGACGTAAGCATTCAGTCCATCATATTTTATCGCTGGCCCTTATCATACCTGTCCTTCTTGCATGTGAAATTCCTTAATTTCATCTCAACAATCCCAAAAGTTTTATCTCATTTCAACATCAATTCTGGAGTCTAAAGCCTCATGTAAATAGTATCTAAATCAGATATAGGTGAGACTCTAAGTATAATTCAGATAATTCTTCTGGAGAAGATCCTCTCCATCTGTGAACCTGTGAAACCAGATTAGTTATGTGTTTCCAAAACCCCAATGTTACTCACAGCAATTCGCCTCTAACGGGCTGCTAGAAAACAGCATTCCTGTTGCCACTGATGCTTAGAGCACTACTGGAGTTGCTAGATCATAAGGCTGAAGCAACAACGTGTCTTTCACAGCTGCCTGAAGCTATTGCAGAGTCTTTTCTTTTTTCCTTTTTTCTTTTTTTTTTATTATACTTTAAGTTTTGGGATACATGTGCAGAATGTGTAGGTTTGTTATATAGGTATACACTTGCCATGGTGGTTTGCTGTATCCATCCCCCTTCATCTACATTAGCTATTTCTCCTAATGTTATCCCTCCTCAATCCCCCCATTCCATTCTACCTCTCCCCTAGCCACCCCCACCTCCCAACAGACCCCAGTGTGTGATGTTTTCCTCTCTGTGTCTATGTGTTCTCATGGTTTCCAGCTTCATCTATATCCCTTCAAAGGACAAGAACCCATCCTTTTTTATGGCTGCATAGTATTCCATGGTATTTATATGCCACATTTTCCTTATACAGTCTATATTTTATGGGCATTTGAGTTGGTTCCAAGTCTTTGCTATTGTAAACAGTGCTGCAATAAACATAAGTGTGCATGTGTCTTTATAACAGAATGTTTTATAATCTTTTGGATATATATTCAGTAATGGGATTGCTGGGTCAAATGGTATTTCTATTTCTAGATCCTTGAGGAATTGCCACATTCTCTTCTACAATGGTTGAACCAGTTTACACTCCCACCAACAGTGTAAAAGCATTCCTGTTTTTCCACATCCTCTCCAGCATCTGTTGTCTCCTCATTTTCTTAGATGGGAAAATTTTTTCAATCTATCCAACTGACAAAAGGCTAATAACCAGAATCTACAAAGAAGTCAAACAAATTTACAAGAAAAAAGCAAACAACCCCATCAAAAAGTGGGCAAAGGATATGAACAGACACTTTTCAAAAGAAGACATTTATGCAGCCAACAAATATATGAAAAAAAAGCTCATCATCACTGTTCATTAGAGAAATGCAAATCAAAACCACATTGAGGTACCATCTCATGCCGAGCCTTTTCTTTTTCTGGGCCCCAGTCAAAACTAGCACCTTTCTGGGTTACTCAGTAAGTTGACCAGAGTAATACACCCAAATGAAGGATATGCTCAAAAATTCAAAGAGGTCCCTAGGCACTGTGCCTTTTTTTCTTTTTCTTTTTTCCAGTTGTAGGAAGGGCCAGATGCAACTTTTCCTTTACCTTAGAATGAATATCTCAGCATGCCCTATATCATTGTACCCCAAGAAATTTTACTGAGGTGGAAGGCCCCTGAAGTTTCATCTGATTTATTTTCTACTCTTTCACATGTAGATGTCTTATCAATAAGTCCAGAATAGTTACTACTTCTTCCGCTCTAGGTCCAGTCATCATAACGTTATCAATATAAGGGATCAGTGTGATATCTTGTGGAAGGAAAAGGTAACCGACATCTCTATGTACTAAATTATGCATAGGGTGGGAGGGTTAATAGATTCTTAAGGGTTGTAATTGTGCCACCCACAGTATGGGATGCTGCATGTAATTTTCAGTCATCTCAGACCTGTGTTTATAGAAGATGAGGATCTCCTCTAGAGCACTCAGAGAATCTTTCAGGTTATTTATGTGGCACTCAACCTGGGAAAAACTGAATCCCTGAACTCATCCTTTTCTCTCATCATTTTTTCCAGCAACACTAGGAGCAACCAATTTCATAATATTCATTTTTTTCCAAAAATATATGTAATTATTATATAGAGTCATCCTGCTTCTTGCTTTTTATAAGTAGTAGTTGATTAGAAGTATCATTATTCATATTAACTACTTTTACTTAATTATTTTTTTAAGTTTTTTTCAGCTTAATACTCTCAATTAAAAGGCAACAATAGCTTGTGAATAGTTGAGGTCACAAACAAGGTATCATATTGAACTATTTGCTTATAACTGGCAATATGGCTACCTCACATAAAATATATTGAATAGAGGGAGGATAATTATATTCTAATCACAGGGAAAGTTGTTAAAAAGCATAAAGTACAATCCATATTTTTAAGGAGCTTAAAGTTTCCTTGGTAAGATGAGAAACTATATTGATGCACTAGTATTTCTTTAAAAAATAATTTTAACAGTGTATTCAGGTTTCATATACACATGCATATGTGTACACAGATGTACACACACACATAACTCTCTAGTTATAGAACTACATTATTTATTTGTTCATTTTGAGACAGAGTTTTACTCTTGTTGCCCAGGCTGTAGTGCAATGACACAATCTTGGCTCACAGCAACCTCCACCTCCTGAGTTCAAGTGATTCTTCTGACTCAGCCTCCCAAGAAGCTGGCATTACAGGCATGCAACACCATGCCTGGCTAATTTTGTATTTTTAGTAGAGACATGGTTTCACCATGTTGGTCAGGCTCGTCTCGAACTCCTAACCTCAACTGAACCACCCACCTCGGCCTCCCAAGGTAACCCGGTGGCTGGGATTACAGATGTGAGCCACCGTCCCCAGCCTCACATTATGTTTTAATATTAGTAACATTTTAAAGTTATCTTTGATACTACTACTTGAAGATTTACAGACTGAAATATTTAAATAGGCATAAAATATAATTTTCTATAGGGTCCAGAAATATTTATTTTTTTGCTACCGTGTATAGGCTAATATGAGAAAGAAAGACAGAAAAAGGAATTAGAATGGTATCTTCCATGATGCAGTATAGTCCCAGAAGAGGGAAAATTTTAAATTATGACAAGAACATGGGCATGACTTCAACGAAGAGGTACTCAAAGCATGATATTAGAGAAAAATCAGAAGGCTGTTGCTTGCTTCTATCATACTTTTATTGTATGGTCTTTGGCAAATCATTTAGCATTTCCAGAATTCAAACTGTTTCCTAGTAATATAAAAGAGATTGAATCGAATTATCTGTCACTAAGTTTCCTTCAGCAATCGTGTATGGCTATATTCAAGAAAAATGTATATATATTTACATTTTATTTTCTTTAATTGTAGGGATAATAGGTCTTGAATTTTCCATGTAAGATAAAATTTAAGAATTGTTAAAATAACCTTAAAAATAACAAAATTGCTCTTGAAATTTAAATAATATGGTATTAAACAAAGTAGAATGCTCACATTTTGAGAAGTATGTGAGAAATAAAGATAAATAAGGCAGTAAACAGTTCACTTAACTCATTCTCTGCTTCTCTTGGAATCAATGTTAGAGATCAAGAGAAAAATCTATTGGACTCTAGCTTCTCTTCTTTGATCTTTCACTATCTAGCTCTTGGATTTGTACTCACTCTCTCTGGTTTGCATTTTTCACCCAGTGTAATTAAACTTGCCTTCCTCTGTGACTTTATAGTATCACAATACATGCAGATGTCTGTATCTCTCTCACAAACCTACGCATAGTTGGGGATTAATAAACACAACAATCAAATTTTAAATTTTATGTTTACAATGAGACTCAATTAAATATGTAATGTAAAAAATGTATATATAAATCATATAATATAAAATGTCTAACATATATACATATGGATGATAATAATACACAACAAGTGAACATTTGCTGCTATGATACAGCTAGTTATGTACTTACAGAATGCTAAACACTTTCCTAGAATTACCTTATTTTATTCATAATAACCTATAAACTAGTTATTGGTATTGCCTACATTTTACAAATGGGAAAATTAAGGCTCAGAGAGAATTTATGCAATTATAAAATATAATTAATTAACATAGAACTAGTAAATATTTGGCCAATATTCAAACAATCAGTGTAATTCTGGCAGCTACAACTTATTCTTTCTAAGTATCAATCTGTCTACCAACCATCCATCTATCTACCCATCCATCCATCTATCCAACTCTTCTTCATGTCTCCATCAGTCTATCTATAAACTATAACTTAATGAAAATCATATAAGTTATATCTTCTAAATCCTGCTTACCTATTTAGCAATATACTATTAACATATTCTACATCATATTCTAAATCCTGCTTACTTATTTAGCAATATACTACCAACATATTCTAAATATTTTAATATTGTCTTAATGGCACATATACTACCCTGTATTTTTAACACTATCTACCTCCTTCTTTAAAAGGAGATTTTTATCTTTGCTATTTAATCTATACCTTAACACAATTTAAGCTTTTAGCTTCAAAAAAATACCCTAGAAAAATGGCATTTTACTCAAGAATATTTCATTAAATAAGTCAAAATGGCCCTGAATTTAATTATGTACTCATGAGTTAATCATTATTTAAAAAGTCAATTAGCTTCATATCACATTGGAGTTTGAATTTTCCAGCAAATTTTTGTTCGTTTGAAGGCTAAAGCCAAAAGTCTGAAATAAAATGCTAAATGACTAAATGGGTTCTCCCTAAGGCAACTGGAGATGACAAGTCTACTATGGTCTAAACGAAAATAAAAAATGTTTAGAAAAATGAATTTTTATGTTAAAAAGGAACTTTTTTTCTTTTCTTTTTTTTTTTTTTTTGGCTCATACTAAATGCTTTATGCCAACCTAATTTAAACAAGCATATTTTTCTCAAATAAAAATAAACCTTATAATCACCACTTAGATTTTCATACACTTCAATATAAAGTAGTTTTTAAAATGTAACTAAAATAAAATGGTTGTCACTTGGATAAGATTCCAAGAAATGCAATCAACATTCCAAGAAAGAAAAACAGAATGAAGACTATTTTCTGAAGAGAAAAGTAAAAGAATGCCACCAGCTCAAGGGTTCAAACCAATTCTATCATTAAACTCAACTCAGCCCAGCAAAACTCCCTAACTGAATGTGCTTCCCTGTGCATTAGAATAATAAGCAATCCTTTTGTCTTCATCCCCAGTACTGGAAAATGATAAATGGAGTACTGATATATTGAATAATTAAACATCATGACTTAACTAAAAGCAAATCATTCTTTAAAGGCTGAATTAAATAAACAAGAAACAATTTTACATGTCAGAGTATCTAGTAAGAAGCATTGAAACATAAATACTTTATGACTATAATCTTCACCTTTGTCTTAAACTATAAATTTAAGTTGTTTTCATGGATGGGACTTGAAAACAGGAGCTAGAAAAGCCTTTTGTACTGTAAATAACTACCAGAGGAGGCCTGGTGATGAATTTGCATTTGCTATCTTAACTCTATTATTAGTCATCTGGGTAACTTTCAATCATTCATTTATTCTCTCTGGGCCAAATATATATATATATTTTGTACACAGAGAATCTTTGGTCAGGCATTTTTCTAAAGTCACATTCAGGTCTGCAATTATATTTGATAACTTTCATGCTGAATAATTCATTTGATCTTGATTAAGGAAAATGGGCAGAAAGTAAGAAAGTTGATAAACTATCTAATTCTATAGAAACTACATCAGTGGACTCCAGTAATTTTTTAAAAAAAGTTTTAGTTGCTATTCCATGTAATATCTAATCCCAACAATTAGCTGTGAATAATTTCTTAGAATGACAACAAATATTTCATCTTCTTAAATCATTCTTATAAAATACAGTACACTAAAAAAGTGGTCACCACACTGCTTTTGTCTTGTATCTATATGGGACTTGAGGGAAAATATCATGACTTGCTCACCTCTGCATTCTCCGGCACTTGACAGTGTCTGACATCTTAATGACAATTAATAGTATTTGTTAAATTAATGAATAAATGAATGAATGAATGATAACCTGACTTCAAAGTGTACAGGTTTGCCCAGGTTTTTGGAGAACTAGGTTTGAAAAGGCTTTCTATTAGAAATTGAATATTAAAATAGTTTATATTATTTTATTACAAAACTTATAATAACAATATGATATGTAATGTTCCTTGGTTTAAAATGTTTCATGCTTTAGGATTATTTTATGTAACTACTCATAGATTGTACAATATTTTGTCATTATCTTTTAAATGCAATCAACTTTCAGTTTATTTAATGTGCAAATAAAAGCAGAAAATCAAGAAATGGAGGAAAATCCCAGCAGTGGGATTTGGACATGAGTCATGCAGTCATTTAACTATTAGGCCGCTAAGCAAACAATACTAAACCATCTTTGCAGAATGTATGGTTTAACTGGAAAGACAAGTATTAAGTAAATACTTAAGTATGGAATTATAATTTTTCATATTTGAAATGATAATAAATCCAGGGTGATATGAAACATGTTTAATGGAGACTTTACCTGATTTGTGGGTGAGGGAAGGTTGCACTGAAGAAAATATGTTTAAGATAACATCTGCATAGTGCGAAGGAGATAACCAGGCAAAATTATAATGCAGAGACAACAGCATGAGTCAAGGTAAGAAAAGCTTTTTGTCCTGTAAAGTTTCAGTGTGGTTAAGCATTTTTTCCAGTTTTTCTTTTAGTGCAATAACATGGACATTGATTGACCCAACTAATGTCATAGTCTAATTAAAGGAGCTAATTTATTTGGAGGAGCTATAGATATTTTGTCCCATCCAATTCCAAAAAAACATGCTATTGAAATTATAGGTCTGTGAATGCTATAACTTTAAGATTTATGTTTATTTTCTATACTATCTCCTCCTTGTATTGATAATAAAATACCAACTGAAAAATACAGTAATTTTTTTCAGCATCACAGAGTTAATGACAGAATCAAGATTCCTGACTCTGAATTACATACTCTCTGTATCATAGCATGTTGTTACTAAAGTTTTGTTATAGCTGCAAGTTAGAGAAATGAGTTCATAAAAATGCTATTTATTACAATCCTTTTATTAAAAAACTATACATTTATGCTTAAAAGTGCAAATCTTAAAATCAGATATCTGGGTTTAAAACTTGCTCTACCATGGACTGCATGAACTCTTCCGGCAAGTAATTTAATCTTCATAAACTTTAATCCTTTCTATTATTATTTAATAATAATAGTATCTACTTTGTAGGAATTTTTAAATAAGGGTCAAATAAGGTCTATCACCTAGCACTCAGCCTGGCATAGAAAACACTTATTGATTAGGATATTATTAATCAAATTTTTAATTGAGATTAAATTGACATACAGTGAATTACTTAGATCTTAAGTGTATGATTCAATGAGTTTAGGAGCATATAAACCTATTTATTGCTTCCTATAAAAATGTGAACTATTTCTTCACTCAAAAAATTTCTTTTGTGCCTCAACCAGTGAATAGGCAACTTCTGTTCTGATTTTAATCACATAGACTTATTTTGCTACCTTTGAAGATTGCATAAATGGAATTAGGCAATATGTACTGTTTTTGTTCCTATATTATTTTTGATATTGAACAATGTGGTTGAATGTGTATATATGTGTATATATATATATATATATATATATATATATATATACACACACAATGTTAATGAGTTTTTCCAAAGATTATTGCTGAATGATATTCCATTGTAAACATATACTGGAATCTGATTATCCAGTCTCCTGTTGATGACATTTGGACTGTTTTTAATTTGAATATATCTATATAATTCTTTATTAGAAGGGCTTTATTAGAGTTATATGTTTTGACTTAAAAATAAATATCTTGATGTAGAATAACTTGGTTTTATGATAAATGAATGTTTAACATTGCTAGAAGCTCCAAAACATTTTGCAAGTAGTTGTACCATTTTATATTTTCACAAGAAATGTTTCAGTTTTGGTTACTCTATATCCTCAAAATAAAATTGGTATTACCAGTTTTGTTATTTGTAACTATTATAGTGGGTATAAAAAGGTATTGTTGTGGTTTCAATTCTCTTTTGTCACTAACAGTTCATGATGAGCACTTGTTTATGTACCTACTAGATACTTACATAATTTTTTTTCATTAAATGTCTGCTCAAGTATTTCGACCATCTTTTATTGAGTTGTTTTTATTTTCACTTTTAAGATGTAGAATTTCTTTATGTATGCTGGATACAAGTCCTTTTAGATATTTTTATTGAGAACATTTTCTCACTGCATGTGACTTGCTTTTCCATTTTTCTAAGTGTAGTATTTTGACTTTAAAAAGTTTTAAATTTTTATGAAGTTCAATTTATCAATGTTTCATTTTGTGTTTAATGCTTTGCATGACTTCTTTAAGAAATTTTTGCTTTTATCCTAAAGTCGTAAAGATATTCTCGTGTTTCTTTCCAAAAATTCATAGTTTTAGTTTATACATCTACACTGTGAGATAAGAGACAAAAGTTATTTTTAAAAATAATTTATCTTTTGTTTCAACATCATTGTTTTAAAAAGTTAATCTTTTCCACGTTGAAATCTCTCATTTATATTAAATATCAAATGACCACATATGTGTAGGACAATTTTTAGAATCTCTATTGTTTTATTTGCATACAAAACTGCATAATCCTTGTCATTTTATGGGAAGCTTTAACATCCTGTACCGTGAGTCCTCCTACTTTGTTTTTCTTCAACACATTTTGCTTACTTTAGGACCTTTACTTTTTCATATAATATCTAAAAATCAATTTTTAATTTCTGCTAGGAAAAATTCTAGTAAGATTTTAAATGGAATAGCAATGAATTATCTATTAAATTGTAAATATTCAATATTTTGAAATAGTGGGTTTCCATTCTATGAATGTGATCTACCCTTTTTTTTAGAATTTCAATTTTTAATTTTTATTTTAGTAAATACTTTTTTCTTTTCTTCTCATCTTTTTTTCCTTCCTTCCTTCCTTCCTTCTTTCCTTCCTTCTTTCTTCCTCTCTTTCTTTCTTTTTTTAGTTGTAGTGTTTGTTTTTTAAAGATGGATTCTCACTATGTTGCCCAAACCAGACTTAACTCCTGGGTTTGAGAGAGTCTCCTACCTCAGTCTTCCAAGTAGCTGAGACTGCAGGCATATACCACAGCTCATAAGCAATGTTTTGAAATGTTTTGAGTATAGGCCCTGCCTTCTCTTTGGTCAATATTAAATCCCAAGTATTTTATGGTTTGTTCCTTTCATAACTAGATAATGTAAAGTTTTATTTTTCAATTGTTAACTGCACATGTAGAAATACAATAGACATTTTTACTCATATTGTAATGAGATATTAACTTCATTTATTAATTTTTATTTATTAATTACTTGTTACATAGAGGTTTATAATTTTTTATATAACCAATTATTTTTTAAACTTTTATTTTAAGTTCAGGGGCACATGTACAGTTTGTTATATAGGTAAACATGTGCCATAGGGGTTTGCTGTAGAGATTATTTCATCACCTAGGTATCAAGCCTAGTACCCATCAGTTATTTTCCCGATCCTCTCCCTCTTCCCACCCTCCGCCCTCCAAAAGGCCCCAATGTGTTTGCTCTCCTCAATTTGTCAATGTGTCCTCATCATTTAGCTCCCACTTAGAAGTGGAAATATGTAGTAGTTGGTTTTCTGTTCTTGTGTTAGTTTGCTAATGATGATAGCCTATAGCTTCATCCATGTCCCTGGAAATGACAGGATCTCATCCTTTTTATAGCTACATAGTATTTCACGTGTATATGTAGCACATTTTCTTTATCCTGTCTATCATTGATGGGCATTTAGGTTGAGTCAATGTGCTATTAATATTGCTGCAATGAACATATGCATGCATGTGTCTTTATAATAGAATGATTTTTATTCCTTTGGGTATATATCCAGTAATGGGATTGCTGGATCAAATGGTGTTTCTGTCTTTAGGTCTTTGAGGAATCACCATGCTGTCACCAATTATGCTGTCTGTGAATAAAAATCAATTTGACTCATAATTTTCTATTCAAAATAATTCCTTTTATTTCTTTCTATTACCTTATTGCAGGGGCTAGGAACTTGAGTACAATGATGACTAAAAATTATGAGAATGTACATCCTTGTTTAATTTTATGTCTTAGGACAAAGGTGTTCAGTATTTTACCAAGTATCATGTTATCTGTAGATTTTTCATGATACTCTTTTCTAAATTGAGAAAGGTATATTCTATTTCTAGTTCACTGAGTAATTTTTTTAATGAACAAGTGCTACGTTTCTTAAATAATTATTTAATCTATTGAAATGATTTTATAATATGTATATCCTATTAATGTGATGAGATACATCATCAACTGATTGCTGCCATGTTACACCAACTTTATATGCAACCCCATTTCATAAGTATATATTCTTTATTTTCATATATTATTGAATTCAGTGTCGTAATATTTTATAAATAAATTTTACATCTGTAATTATGTGACACATTGTTCTGTAATTTGCTTTTCTTATGTTTGTCAGGTTTGGGAATTGAGGATATTCTGACCTTTTAAAATAAATTGGGAAGTGCTTCATCCTTAACTTTCTGCAGAAGTTTCTGTGTGATGGATTTTAGTGTTCTTTAAATGGTTGATAGAATTCAACAATAGAAACATCTGGGAATAGAGTTACATCAGAGAAAATGGCTATATATTTATTTCTGTAATAGGTATAGTGATAGTTATTGTATTTCTTATTTTATCAGTTATAACCTTTTCTTTACTCAAAGATTGTTCACTTAATCTGAACTATTAAATAGATTATAATAAATTTATAATGATCCATTATTTTCCTGCAATTTAACATCTATAAGATCATTAGTGATATAGCCTCATGAATTAATCACTTCAGCTATTTGGTTTGTTTGTTTATCTTTTCTGCTTTTTATCTGATTAGTCTAGCTATTGATTAATCAGTTTTATTGAGTTTTTCAAATAAAAGCAACTTTTGTCTTGATAATTTTCTCTATAACTTGTCTATTTCTATTTTGTTAATTTCTGCTCTTGTCTTTATTTATTTTTTCTTTCTACTTACTTTTGGTGTATTAATTCTGTTTTCTAGCTTTTAAACCTGGAAGCTTATATCATTGATTCTAAACTTTATTTTTTTCTATGTATTTATAGCTATATGTTTTCCTCTAAATTGTATATTAGCTCCATACGTTTTGATGTGTTGTTTCTTATTTTCATTTGCTTTGAAATGTCTCCATATTTTCTTGTGGTTTCTATTTGACTCATGTATTATTTAGAAGTATGCTGTTTAATTTTCAAAAGTTTTGGACATTTTCTTACCATTTATTACAATAAAATAAACACATTTTATTGTATTTATTTGGTTGAATTCTGATGTGTTAAGCTTTAAAAATTTTGTAACTTGTGGGGGCTTATTTTGCAAGAAGTTGAAACGAATGCACATATTATAGTTTATTCTACAATTATTGGATGTAGTATTCTATACATGTCAAGTCAGAAAACTTTTGTTAATATTTCAAAGTACGATTATGGGATTTGTCTATTTCTCCAGTTCTCTCTGCTTTTACTACATTTGCTTTGGAGCTCTAACATCAGACATCTAATTTCTTATGATTTGTATGTCTCCTTGGTGAGCTAATTTTTTTATCATTATAATAAAAGCTCTCATTATCTTTCATAATACTCCTTGGATTCATATCTACTTTCAGTCACCATTTTGCTATTTGGATTCTGTTCGTCCTATTATTTTCCTTTTCTGCTCTGTATTTTCTGCCTTCTTTTGCATTTATTAAATTATTTTTTAGTTTTTTTGTTTTAATTTCTGAGTTTAAGTATATATTTTTGTATTATTTTTATTGATACTTTAAGGATTGCTATTTATATATTTAATGTATCAAAGTCTATTTATAGTTACTATTATATCACTTCATGAGATAAGCAAGAAACTTTTAACAGTAGAATTTTATTTATCTCCAACTCCAGAAAACGTTAAGTACAAGTTATAGGAGGCCATTATTTTGGACTAAGCAACTACATTAGGCCCTAACAGACCACACTAAAAATCATATTGGAGTAATTTATGCTAAAGTTCCAGATTACCAAATTTTAATTAAGTTGTTATCTGACCTTCAGAGAAATCAGAAAAGACAGATAACAGCCAATTTCTCAAACAGGCCAATTGAAATCTTCAGGTGACATGATAATGTAATTTTCTCTACTTTAATCCTTACACACAAAGAAAAGAATGACCAAGGCAGGACGTGCTAACTCATGCCTGTAATTCCAACACTTTGGGAGGCTTAAGCAGGAAGATTGCTTGAGGCCAGGGGTGTGAGACCAGCCTGGGCGGCATAGTGAGACTAGATCTCTTAAAAAAAAATTAAAAATTAGCCAGGTGTGATGGTGCATATCTGTAGTCCTAGCTACTTGGGAAGCTGAAATGGGAGGACATTTGAACCCAGGAGTTCTAGGTTGCAGTGAGATATGATTATTCCATGCACTGCAGTCTGGACAACAAAGTTAGACCTTGTTTCTAAAAAACAAAATAAAATAAAAGAGTTAGCTTGAAGTAAATCAATGTTAAATAATGTTATTTTTCTATTTTTTCTCCCTGTCCCCATCTTATGAGAAAAGTAACTTTGAAAGGATGATTATACTGATTGTTTACTTCTGCTTCTGCTTCCTTCAGTCCTTCTCTATGAAATCAATCTCCTCTGCTCAGCTCATTGGAACAGATTCTATTTCATGAAATGAAACATTGCCCAATTGTAGAATCACAATAAAGACAATTGAGATCTTTAAATTCATTGTAATTTCATCCTGTGGCACTGCTTTGTGCTGTTGTTAACATATATTTTATATGTGTGATAAACTCAAAAATTCACTGTTACAGTTTTTGCATTAAAAAATCAGGTGCCTTTTAAAGATATCAAGATAAAATATATCCTCTTTTCTGTTTTCTCACATATTAACCATTTTCAGTGCTCCTCACTCCTTTTTCTAGATCTGGGTTTCCATCTGGTGTCACTTTCAGCATAAAGAATTTCTGTAGCATTATTTTTAGTTCAGTTTCACTGGTGACAAATTCTCTCAGCCTTCATTTATCTGAAAATGTCTTTATTTTGCTTTTATTTTTGAAGGATTTATTTACTAGATATAGAATTCTATGTATACATTTTATTTCAGCACTTTAAAGATGTTGTCATCCAAAAAGCCAGCATGGTGGTACATGCGTGTCGTCTCTACTACTCGGGAAGCTGAGGCAGAATCGCTGGAGCCCAGGAGTTCCAAGCTGTCATGTGCAATGATTGTGCCTAAGAATAGCCACGGTGCTCCAGCCTGGAAAACATAGCAAGACCTTGTCTCTTAAAAAGCAAAAGAGAAAGAAGAAAAAAGTTGTCATCCACTATTTTCTGGCCTCACTTGTTTTGGTAAGTCACTTTATTATTGGCCTCTATAGCAATTGTAATAGTTCATCTTTCTCTGGGTGATTTCCAAAGTTTCAATGTATCTTTAGTTTCTGGATGTGTGACTATAAATCCCTACATGTCATTTTTATGGTGTTTACTCTGCTTTGGGTCTACTAAGCTTCTTGAATCTATATGTTAATATTTTCCAGCAATTTTGGAAAAATGTTGCCCATTATTACTTTAAATATTTTTCTGCTTAGTTCTTTCTTTCTTCTCCCTCTACACATCTTTATTAGGATGTTTGATGTTATGTCACGGTTAACTACTGTCTCTTTTATTTTTGTTTTTAATATTTTTCTGATTTTTAAAATATTGGATAATTTTTATTAATCTGTATTCAAGTTTTGCTGACAATTTCTTCAACTGCTATTCTGCAATTGCCAATCCACTATTAAAACTTATGCAGTGACTTGTTCCTTTCAGGCATTATAAATTTCAGTTATACAATTTCCATTTTGCTTTTAAAAAAACAAAAATCACCCCAGCCAGTCACAGTGGCTAATTCCTGTAATCCCAGCACTTTGGGAGGCTGAGACTGGCAGATCGCATGAGGTCAGGAGTTTGAGACCAGCCTGGCCAAGATAGTGAAACCCCATCCCTACTAAAACTACAAAAATTAGCTGGGTGTGGTGGTGGGCGCCTGCAATCCCAGCTTGGGAGGCTGATGCAGGAGAATCGCTTGAACCTGGCAGGTGGAGGTTGCAGCGAGCTGAGATCGTGCCACTGCACTCCAGTTTGGATGACACAGCGAGACTCTGTCTCAATAATATAAATAATTTTCATTTATCTGCTGAGATTTAATACTGCTAACTTATCTGACCATATAAACATCATTACCAAATTTTTCTTTAAGTTCTTAAACTACTTTATGGTGGTTGCTTGGATATTCTTATCTACTAACTGTAGTATCTGGAGTGTCTCAGGTTTTGCCTGTGCCTGTTAAAAATATATATATGCTCACACATCCATACATTCATATATATACCTATATATATATATGTGTGTGTGTATGTGTGTGTGTGTATACCATTATCATATACTGTTTTGTGACATTTTTTAAACAATGTACCAGACATTTTATACATTAATTACATTCTGATTTCTTATATTCCTTGGATTGATTCCTATTAATTTTTATTACAAATACCAGTTAAATTATTGATAAATTACTTTAATCTTGTGGGAGATTTGTTTTGTACTCTTCAGTTGGTCAATTCAGTTTTGTCTTTAGGCTTAGAGTAAATTCATCTGTTTTAGCTTTTAGAACAGATATAAATTACGGTCCTTCTGGGTTTTGAAGGAATGTCAGAGAGGTTTAAGAAGACCCTCTAACTTATCAGAATTTAAACTTCAAATCCTGTATCTCCTGCAGCGAGTGGCAGCTGATATATTTGCTCAACTTTTTCAGTCTCTCAATTTTTGCTTTCATCTGGGATTCTTTTTGTCTTTTCTCCTTTTCCACATAGAAACAAACAAAATTTAAGGGCAGTTTACATACACATGTGGAGTCTTATCTTCTGTCTGTGATTTCCCTCCTCATGTGAGCTGCTCTGGCAGCCCAAAGTTCCCTCTTAAACCTCAAGCCAGTAAGATTGCTGCCTTCTGCTGATTCTAACCATCCTGCATTTCCGGGATGGAAGGGCTTCCTGGATGTTGGACTTCCTGTGCTAAAACCAGGAAGTTTCCACAGGGGAAAAGCCACAAAATCTTAGATCTCATCCAATTCAATTTCCATTCTCTCTCTCTTTTGAGATGGAGTTTCACTCTTGTTGCCCAGTCTGGAGTGTAATGGCGTGATCTCGGCTCACTGAAACCTCCACATCCCAGGTTCAAGCGATGCTCTTTCTTCAATCTCCTGAGTAGCTGGGATTATAGGCACACACCACCACACCCAGCTAATTTTTTGTATTTTTAGTAGAGACAAGGTTTCACCATGTTGGTCAGGCTGGTCTCAAACTTCTGACCTCAGGTGATCTACCCTCCTTGGCCTCCCAAGTGCGGGGATTACAGGAGTGAGCCACCTCACCTGACCTCAATTTCCTCTCTTATTGTCCATATCTTTTCACTTTCTGCCTCCTTTCGGCAGCATCCTACTACTTGACATATTTGCTTATTTAATATTTGTCCAATAGTAATAATTATTACCTATAAATAGTTGGTCTACTTTGTCACTACCAGAAGTAGAATATAAGTAATATATTTTACTTTTCCAAGTAATGCGAGATCTGATATCAACAACAAAATTTGTCCAACTTATAACCTCAAAATTCACTTCTGGGTGTAATAAATTTCACAAGAATAGTAGTAATAATACAATGTCAAATTATAATCAAAAATAAAACTTTATTCATAGAAAATTAACTGCAGAACAATTTTCCAACATATTGGCAAGGCTTATTTGGATGAGTGGATGTGGTGGTAATTTTCTTCTTTTTGCTTTCCAATGTTTTTCAAATGTTAATATAAGTAAATAAATACACATACACACACATACACATATATGTAGCAACTTGACAGAGTGAGGATTTTAAGCTGAAGGACATTGAGAAGACCACAGAAGCAGGAATGTCTTTCTGGCCTTCTTCTGCCCCCTTCTCTCCTGAATCAGGTCATAGAAACTATAGAGAATTTCCTTTGCTTCTTTTCCCCAGCAGTGGGCTATAAAACCTAGTTGACCTTCCCCTGAAAATAGGTCATAAGGTCCTCATCCCAAGGATGTCCTCCCTGTGCCTGGAGAAAAGCAATGTCTTTGTCTCTGAAGACACAGAGACATGGAGATGAGCCTGAACTAGGAGCCCTCTCTGAGTTCCCCCGCTTATGACCTTCAGATCATACCTGTTTCTGTCCAATAATATTTCTGCACAACCATCCACTTCTTCATCTGACTTAGCACAAAATACTCAATTTTCCGTTTCTTTTGAGCTTTCATTCTAAAGGCTCCCATGTCCATAAAACTTAAATAAATATTTATGCCTTCTATGGTTAATCTGTCTTTTGTCATAGGGATCTCAGACATAAACTTTGTAATGGGGAGGAAAAGATATTATATTTTTGCTCTATAATATATACATATATACTATTTGCAATTAGAAGATAAGCATCATGCATATTGAATAATTCTTATTTTGTTTATTAGAAGTATAATCTTAAAAATGGGCAAGAGTATAGCTCAAATATGATAATAGAAGAAATTACTAGGTCTCTTATAAACATCATTGAATACAACATGTGTTGTAAAATATTAGAAAATATATTAAAATACTCTCTTTAAGAGAGCAGTCAGCAGATAAGAAAGATCCACAGAGGCATGCTGATGCTTACTAGCTATGAATGGCACAATTAAATTTGTACTCAGATACTATAAATAGTAAAATTTCCTCTATGGTTTCTCTTAATATGCTGGGCAAAATTCCATCATTCAATAGCTTCTAATTTATAGGAGTAATTATAAAACTGATAAGGGATCAGTATATGAATCACTTATTTGTGAATGTGACAGCATTCATTTTCACAGCTTCATTGTGGTTGACAATAAATAAACTCACTTGAGAAATTTACACAAAAATTTGGAACTGTCATGTATGGTAACAGAATTGTCACATATAGATATTTTATATAGTCTATAAAAATTGCAGCCTTGTGAACTGCATGCCTGCTTATTTTGGCCTTCTTTACATTTTAAAAATTAGAACATTTTACCCTGCAAATCAATTTCCATTTCTTCTGGCAATTCTGATTGGAACTGAACAGTGGCAACTCCGTTTGGATGGAGTATTGGCACTTCAGCGTGCATGGTTTCCACCACTTTACTGATTCATAACCTGCCAATCTTTTCCATTTATCTCACTTTCTTGAGTTTTGTAGGGACTTAAGTAAATACATGCACATATATCTTAGCCTACAAAAGTGTGATTCAATAATTTCAGTAAGAAAATATATACAGCTATAAAAAAAAACTAGGCTCTTTTTTAAAAAAAAATTGTGAAAATGTGGCACATATACACTATGGAATGCTATGCATGCCATTAAAAGGAAGAGTTCATGTCCTTTGCAGGGACATAGATGAAGCTGGAAGCCATCTTTCTCAACACACTGACACAAGAACAAAAAACCAAACATCTCATGTTCTCACTCATTGGTGAGTGTTGAACAATGAGAACACATGGACACAGGGAAGGGAACATCATACACTGGGGTCTGTTGTGGGGCAGGGGGCTAGGGGATGAATAGTGGAGAGTAGGGAGGGGTAACATTGGGAGAAATACCTAATATAGGTGATGGGAGGATGGAGGCAGCAAATCACCATGGCATGTGTATACTTATGTAACAATCCTGCAAGATCTGCACATGTACCCCAGAACTTAAAGTATAACTTAAAAAAAAAGAAAAAAAAGAGACACGAAAAAAAATTGTGAATATAAGAAGGGGCATGATATTAGCCAGATATATTGATGTAGTCCTCTACATAGTCCCAGCTTCTTAGGAGATTGAGGCAGGAAGATTGCTTCAGCTCATGAGTTTTAGGTTGCAGTGAGCTGTGATCATCCCACTGTACTCCAGGCTGATTGATAAAACATGACTTTGCCTCTAAATTAAACAAATAAAACTACAGAAATCAAAATTAAAGAAGAGGAAAATACCTTCACAGTGCAACAGAGAAAAAGAAAGTTACATAGAAAGGGGATTATGTTTGCTCTGCCTCTGTTTTAATCCCAATAGAAAAAAAGTCAAAACTGCACTTGAATGTGGTTTTCATTGGATTTTTTGTCTAAATGTCTTAAAGATAACTCTGCCTAAGGCAAAGTTATAAAACCATGCAGGATTCCAGGTGGGTCTGTCAGGACATTTTTGATTCATTGTCAGAATGCATCTCCTCAGTCCATGTGATGAGTATCAGCCACTGGTAATTCTTTCTGCATTCCTTGGGTATATTTTAGTGTTAGTGATGGAGTGTGGACCTGATTTTCTCATGTTTATTCCTATGCCTCCTGGACTCCTTACTCAAGTTCCATTCTTGGAAGACCTTTTTCGTGCAGGAAAGGTACTTGTTTTGAGACAACTCCTTGTCACTTTGCACAAAGGGCTCAGATTGGACCTCATCACCAGTACTGCTTCCTGCATGCCTTCATGGTGGTATCTTGCCTTTAAGGAACCATGAAACACTCTCCCACAATCTTTTTCATGATTAATGAAAGGGACTTCCTCTGTGGTGGATTAACTACTTTGGTATAAAGGGGTATCTTCTATATATTAGTATCCATGGTAATATTCTAGGCAAGAAAGAAGTATGCTCATACCACTCATCCAACATATAAACTTTCAGGATTATTACAAAGAAGAGCAAAAAATCAACCCTCCACCTAACAAACAGAAATCCCTTTGCATTGTTAAATGACCCCCTGATTATACCCCCCAGCCCACGCTTCCTTCAAAAAGCACCCCCCTCTCCCATCCTACCACAAAGATTGTGGTGTGTAATCTTACTCAAGCAGCTATCCCCATGGAATTACATTTGTCAAACTTCAAGCAGTTTTGTGTCTTTACATTATTACTGAGGCTGGAGGATGGAGAAGGGAGGAATGAATTCTGAGTAGCATAGAATTTCTCCATGTCTTTTAATTCTATCAATGTTTTCTTCCCTCATTCAAATTGAATCCACCAATCTGTCTGCCTACATACAGGATGGCTTACTGAGACACTCACACCTCCCCCACTGTCTGCTCCACCAGCTCTAACAATGCAACCATGATTTCTAAGACAGTACGAGTTTAAAATAAGGATTCTTGGCAGATCTGACGACCACAAACCTTCTGTCATTGGTGATGTAGTTTCTGGGCTTGCTAAAGCATCTCTTGTCCCCATGAATGCCAGTCCTTGCATGCTCGTGTGTGCAATAAAGGGTTAAAAAGCTTTGGAAAGACACCACGCATGTGTTAATTCCTGCTGCAGCAGCGTGCATCACTTCCACTTTGACCTCATAGTTAATCTGCGTGATAGTTAATCACGCACAGTCTCTAATGATTTTTTTTCTATTTATTTTAAATACACACACATGCACAGGGGGCTGCCCCCTGTAAAAGAAAAAAAAATCAAAACAGATAGATAAACCCAAAGCTATGAGAACGTGTATGTGTGAGGGGCATGAGTATACACGAATGTGCGCGGCTTTCCCTCTCCCTTATTTGTCTCCGTGTGAGTCTCTCCCTGTACCCTCCCCCTGCCTCGATGATATTACTCCCCCAGACTTGGAAGCGGCTGCCAGAGTGACGCTTTGATGGCATCTGCAAGCGTTTGTGCTGATCTTATCTCTGCCCCTTGAATATTAATTCCCAAAGCTGGTAGCAATCCATCTCCCCAGTGACGGGACCTACTAGAAGCAGATGGGGGGAGCCACCATCAGATCATAAGCATAAGAATAATACAAAGGGGAGGGATTCTTCTGCAACCAAGAGGCAAGAGGCGAGAGGAGGAAAAAAAAAAAGCGATGAGTTCGCCAAATATATGGAGCACAGGAAGCTCAGTCTACTCGACTCCTGTATTTTCACAGAAAATGACGGTGTGGATTCTGCTCCTGCTGTCGCTCTACCCTGGGTAAGATGTGCCCTTTTTGGCGTCGTTTTGCTCTGAAGAGGTGGGGGGAAGGGGTGGGGAGGGGGAACTCGGGAGACCACCCATATTTAAAACACTCTTCCAGGACTTGAGGCTTTATAATTTAGGGGAGAGTGAATATATGGGGCGGGGACTGGAAGGAGAAAAGTGGAAGGTCACTTTTGTTAATGTATTAATTTTATGGATTTTTTGTTGTTGTTGTTTGGTTTTAGAGTGGAAAAGGTAACCCCATAAAGACTTAGAATATGAGGAGTTAGCATTTCGACATTACTGCAATCTGATGTCGGAGTGGGCTGTGCTGATACACGCCAGCTTTTGAGGCCATGTTGCAAGCGTTGTGGGTGGGGGTCTGAAGAAGAAATTTACAAATGGGGTCCTGGCGCACACCCGAGGGATATGTGTGAGGGAGCTGGGGGAGGGCGGCGAGCGGCCCTGTTTCTGTGCACTAAGGCACCCTTTGCTTCTGAACCTGGCATTCTTAAGGTCACTCAGCCAGGTTTTGCATCCAGCCCCATTGACCAGGCGGCCAACTCCCCTTGTGCAAACAGGGTTCAGCACCAGGGACAGCAGTCCTGGTTGGGGCCAAAGGGAGAAAGGCTCGTCTAACCTGATAGAATGTCTCTAAATATACACAGGGTATCCTATCCACAAGTCAGACGGAAGGCCAATGAAGCCACGGGGTACTCATAAAATCTGAAGACCCTGATCTCATTCCCTCTACCTCCTCTTTGATATGGGAGGAGGACTATTTGGCATAGGGTGGCGAATGTAGTTAAATGATTGCATAGGGAAATGTGTGTCTGGAAAAGAGTTGGCCTTGCTGCAGTGTTGGAAAATATGCTGAACCAAGTGAATGTGATGCCAAAATCCTGAAGTATGCATTAATGCTTTAAAACCTTGCTGCACTGAATAGCAAAAAAGGAAAGGCCGGAGACTGGACTCCGAAAACCCTGAAAATGTGTGTGCTCTGAAGTGCCTGGCATTTGAATTTCCTTGAACTTCCTTGAGCCAAGAGTATTGCAGGAGTAACCATCCATGCAGCTTAGTTGACTATTCGTCTACCTACCTAAACACTTCCCCCATGCTCCAAGCTTTGTAACTAGGACCAAAGGCATGTCAGAGGTCCACTATTTACATTACTTGCATTCTACTATGCTTTCATTTTGAAATAAAGTTCTATAAATATACCTCTCGCATTCTACCAATATAAAGAAACAACCAAACAAAAACTAGCTATAGAAAATATCAAGACATTTCCCTAACATTCTTTCTGAGTTAACAATCTTACATGGTAGTTGTAACAAAAGGAGTTGAAAGAGATGGAGGTTAAACTTAAAAAAAAAAAAAATTATTGAAACTAGTCAACTTCTCTGGCTCCCTCTTCTCTAGGATGGGTAATAAGACATATAGATTTATGATAAAGAAACCCAAGCAAAACAAGGAGTGAAAGCCTCACTTTGGAGTTTCTAAACAGTGAGAGTCTGCTTAACTCTTTCAGCAGTTTTTGTAACTTCCTAATTTACTATAAAAATACAATGTATTTTCATTAGGAGTATAAGATTTCAGTAGCTTTCTCAAAATAGGAGAGGGCCTTTTACTGGGAACAGTTTTATATGTAATACAGTTTCATAAAATCCTGAAAAAATCATTTTTCGATTCAAAATTCGAAACTATTTTTACATTTAAGGTTGTGGATTGCTGTTAAACTTAATTTGTTTCAGAAATTAGAAAATGTCTATTTTCTAATTTACTTACTAATGGGAAATATCTTTTCCCTATTTCTACCGTTAATGAAACCTGTGGATTAAAATCTAGGCAAGACACAAGGGAATGTCTTTCTTTTAACTCATCTCCATCTTTGTAAACAAGTGTCTAACTTAATAGATAATAATATTATGTGTTTTATCTCCAGTGGCCCTATTTCAACCAAAACATGTTTAACTTTACTCTAGTTCATAATAATGTACTATTTAAGATGTATTCTTACTGCCACAGCCCCATCTTTTCCATTTCAATGTCATATAAAAAGTAAAATTGATGATACATTTTAATTTTCAATTTGTAACAGACTGTCTTAGATGAGTTTTTTCAAAGAGCTCTAAAAAATATGAGCTACTTGTAATGGAAACTCCCCAAAGTGGTAATTTTTACATTTTCTCAGTGGTAACAGAGAATGGAGTCATTGCTGTTTGTTGCAGAGAATGTCATCAGAGTTTCAGTCTCCTGCAATCCCATAATAAAAGTCATTTGAATCGTTGAATAGGACTGGAGGTAAATGTAAGCTTTGATCTCTAAAGCTTACCATAAGGAAGGGCAATAAATAACTGGGAAATATTTGAGGCACTAAGAGCTCACAGGGAATAGTACTTATGAAATAATACTTCTGTGGTTAGCAGTAGTAGCAAAACCACCTAGAAAGTTAAAGAAAAAAAATTTTTAATGATTTTTTATTTATATAACTCAAAAGGATGTTTCCTCCCTCATTAATAACAAAATTTATTAGTCTGTGTCTTTACAAAAGTAAAACAAGGAGAAAAATAAAGCATTGAAGTGAGACTATTAATAGCTAATATCTCCTCTTATAAGTGAAATAGTTAATTTCTGAAATTCAAAATTTTTGAAACATTCAAATATCTTGTGCTGTCATAAAAAATAACCTAGGGAAGTTACAACATGGAGATTCCTACACTATACACTAAGTGATTTTGAATCATTATGTCTGGGGTGGAGAATAAGAATATTCAACAGGAATATTTTCAACAAGTATCCTAGATCTCACTTTGAAGAAAAGTAGCCTATGCTTTGATGATTTCCAAAAGTAGTTTATCAACATATTTAATATTTAAAGCTGTTTTGATTATTCATGCTTTATTATTCAGCTGAGAATGATGAATCAATTTAACATCAAGAACTTTTTATTTATATATAAATCATTGAGAATATCCTACATATAATAAAACATAAGGAATAGTATAAAGAATACACCCACAATAAGTATGAGAAGATATTGGCTGCAAACAATAAAACATATATACATATATAAATGTGTATGTGCTTATATTAAAAAACTACATGTACTCCACATACATATGCACATGGATTTTAAAACAAATCTTACAATTTTATAAACATTTTCAGTGTAACTTTATTCCATCTCAAAGTAAAAATATCCTAAAGGGAAGAAACAAAGTAGGAAAATATAGAAAGTAAATTAGAGTAAATAAGAATAAGTGAAACAAGAAATGTTTTTATTGTACTAAAATAAAACAAGATTTTGTAATATGCTTAGAGTAACAAAGAATTATTTTTCAAGGATAGATTGAGCAGAAATAAATTGGATTGAATTTTTGATGATCCATCTAAACCTAACTTTAAAGAGTTCATTCTGAATTTTTGGAAAGAAAATACAGTTAAAGGTTTATAAATATTTTCTATTTTTATCCGTTGCTTAAACAAAGATGCTTTCAGTGATGTTTCTTATGAGCTGCTAAAGTGTTTTTATTCCATAATTTTATTTTACATAGGTCTTTAAAAGGCTGACTATGCATGTAGAAAAAATATTTTGATTCTTCAATATACTCCTATTTGATTACAGAATTAATCCCTACAGACAAGCTTGTTATTCCCTATCTTTCTAAATGCTCCATCTGGTATCATCAAGAAAAAAATTTATTTCCTCAGCATACTGAATTGCTTTAGTTATAGCCAAAACATTTCAAATAATCTATCCTGAAGTAGACTGGGTAGACTATTTGAAAGGTAGGGCTACTCTACCTTTCAAATTTGAAAGGTTACCCTGAGGCAACCATTAACCAAAAAAAGAAAAAAAAATTAAAGAAAAATAGAAAGAAAATAAAAGCTTATCACCTAGTGTTTCCCAGAACCCAGTTGCCTACTACTATCTAAACAAAACACCTGAACTGTAGGCAGAAGTTAAAAATTGGCTAGTAATTTAAATAATTTGTTATATAAATGTCTCTTTCGTATCCCAGATTCATTTAAAACAGCTATGTTTCTCAAAATAATTGATTTAAAGCATATTTGTTTTAATGATAGAGGACTCTGTTCTATACTTTAAAAAATTGTTTCATGCCAAGGATTTCCGCTCAAATTGGAAGGAAGTTAAGACTAACTTTAGATACTGTATCTCTTTGCTATAAATATTATGTTACTAGGGTCCTGGCTACCTCTCTACTACAGTTTTCCAGCCATTCCAAGACAGACTTTTCAGTTTAAGTACAAGTAGGCTTTACTGGAATTATACATACTTATCGTTCTTCAAATAATTCTACCAAATTGGCTGATTATAGAAGATCGAATTATAATTAAAAGTTATAATTAGAGCAGTTTAGAAATTGTTTGACAACTCAGGTGTCAGCACAATTCAAAGGCTTACAGATTCAGGATTTCAGTTGAGATGAATATTCCAGATGTGATACTTTCTTCAGGTAGACATGCAGAAGAAAATGAGTCTTTCTGCTGCTGGGTTATCAGATACCTATGTGACATATTCAAAGTCAGAAACCAAATAGTCACAAGATAATATCAATTTTATGCCCTGCTTGTGTCATGTTATACATACACTGAATCAAGTAATACACATATGCACACACACCCACACACACACTTAATCCTCATTATGACTCCACAAAGTATTTATCAACCACATTTGAAAGACTAGAAAACCAAGATTATAGACAGATTAAATGACTTGCTTAAACACAATAGAAAATTAGAAGTAGCATAATATAATAAATTAAGTAAACATATATACATATATAATGTTGTTTATATATGTGTGTATATATATGAATTATAATAACTTTTTTTTAGATCTGTCAATATTATCTTCTGTGTTTCCTTACTCAGTTTGGGCTCTCAATCCATCAACAGTGTTCCTACGGGTGTAATAAGTGGACTGGATTATCTATAAGATATTTACTAGTTTTAATATTTATTATTCTCTGATTCTATCTTCATATGATAGGATCTACAACAGATTCTTTACATCCATTCAGCCACTGAATAAATCAAAATATCTAATTTATATAAGAGCATGATTTAAGATACTCAATCTCCACCAATGACATAATTATTACATTACATTTTATTGTTTTTATTGAAAGGTCTAGACAGAAATGCTTAGCAATAGTCTGAAATTCCATTGTTTTTTTTAATTTAAGAACATATTAAATGAAATTATTTAGAACTGCACCAAAATTATATTTAGAATATATCTTTCCCCATTGGTTGTGTCTATGTAAGTAAAGCATAGTTTAATCTGCACTTAATTATTCATCCAGAAACTCAACTATAGTATGTCATTCCATTTTTAATGAGGAGACCTTGCCTTCTATTGAGCAAATTTATAGGAAACTTGCTCAATGCTGTCCTCCAGTTTTCTTAGAAAAATTCTTAGAAAAGTGAAAGACAAAAATGCAACTATATTCAATACTAAAGTAGAAATAACATTATAACTTCATATATAGATATGTATAATTTTAATATGTAGATATTGAAGGATTAAATAATTTGATCAACCCAATCATAATAGCAACTGCTTAATTAACTTTGCTATGTGGTAACAACATGAAAGCTCTTAAGTTTCCATTTCTAGAGGAATAGGAAGTTATAATTTCTAGAAAGTAATAGGGGTTTTACATTTTTCCAGGAATGTTTGTATCCACAGTTTTAGTCTCTCAGTAGACTTACGAGTTAGAAGAAAAAGATATTTTCTTCTGACAACTGTAGAAAATGAGATATTGAGAGATTAAGGGACCTGTCCAAGGATCCTTCAATATTAGCTGTAGGACAGAATTAAGATCCCTTCCTTGAATTCATAGCACAATACATCACATTTCACAAGTATAGTCACACCCTTTTTTTCTAAATATAAGAAAATACTTTGGTTGTTTAGAGATGTAAAAGTCTTCTCTACCTTGCATTACTCGGGAAGGTTATTTCCTATTCATTTGTTCCACACACTACAGAATAAATATTCTTTAAAAAAGGAAATAAAAAGCTTCTTTTACATTACACATTAGTGGTTTAGGATAAAAATAAAACTTAACTCCAAATCATATTAATCCTTGCAGTATTATGATATAAGAGCGCAAACTATGGTAATAATTCTATATTATTATAAAAATCATTGTATAACTCTGCATAGATGAAATACCATGTAAATACTAAATAAGTAGCACTGATACTACACTCTCCACCTGTTCATAAAGGAAACCACATAAGTACCAAATAACATAATTGTGGGGAAAACAAGGGATGTTTTAAAGCAAAGATCCTTTGTAATAACTGAAACCCTGCCGTGAACCCAAGTGTTGCTGTAAAGCCAGTCTATGTAGAAATACAAATATACAGTGTGTATTTACTTAAATACAGCTAAATAAATTACAGAACTTACTGTATATTTATATAAATAACATGGGAAAGACAAACTGAATATAATATGTCAATATAATCATGATGGGAAAAATGATTGATGCCTTCACATGTTATCTTTTTGTTGGTAATCAGATCTTTTTATAAACTGCTTTTTGAAAACACACTTGAGATACATAATTGAGGAAAGCAACTCCAAACATAAAAGTAGAAATGAATGTACAATTTCTTAATTTATAAAAGGAATTGTATTTGAGCCATTTCTGGGATTTTTGCATTATATAGAATACAGGCCAAATTTCCCTAACAATTATCTAGCCACTCTGTTCGGAGAATGCTAAGAGGTTGTAAAAGTTTTTGTGTTTGGATTAGAGATAAGAATTGGCCTCTTAGTCTTTTTTTATGGTGGACATTTATGAGTACATTTCCTGATTTCCTTTTCACTTACCTTAAGGCAGAAGTGGAGTTACCCCCCACTATGGCAGGAGATAAGAAATTGAACAGCTCCTTCTACTCCAGGCCAGTAACTCTCTTCCACAAGTACTCCTCTCTCATTTAATCCTTAAACTCCTATCACATAGCTGCAAGACGGGGGAAAGAAAAGGAACCCAGGGCTGTTTTATTAATCTGTTCTAGAAAGTTCTGTTTCTTCTTAGCAGTCTACCTTATGTATATTAAACAAGAATATGACGTTTGTCATCTACTTTTCTCAGTAAATTTTGTCATCTAATTTTCTCAGGAAATTTGTCATGATAACACAGGAAAATTTTTGTATAATATTCTGTTCCCTGTGCAATGTGTTTCTCTCACATATCCACTGATTAACTCACTTTTTTTAAGCTTTGCTCAAAATCCTCACCTTCTCAACAAGGCCTGCACTTACCACTCAATGTAATCTTGCAAACTCCACTCCACCCTGTCCTGTCAAGTCCTCTAATCCTCTCTGGTTTACTTTGCCTTAGTACTTACTTATAGCCTTTAGTGATTAATTTTTTTAAAATATGTTATTTATTGGCTTGCTATTTTTACTTTTTATTTTCTATCTCTCTAAGCTATAAGCCAGGACCCGTAAGGGCAGAGACACCATTGATATAACCCATCTTTCATAGCATGCCTAGCCTATAATAAATGTTTAATAATTATATGTTGAACTAAGCAATAAAAATTGAACTCATTTACCCCCAAATTTGTATTATTTTCAAAAAAAGGAAATATTTTCAACATTTTTATCATATCTCACTCTAATTCAGCATATATGGCTGTCAGGAAAAAAAACAAAATAAGCAAACAGGTTCCACAGCATAGTATACTTGTTAGTAGCGTAAGCTATGGAGACACACTTGATCAGGGTTCAATTTGATGATCTCAGTCAACTCGTTTCACCTAGCGTCTATCTCTTCATATAAAAAGAATATTTGGGAAGCTGACTTGGGAGGATTGCTTGAGCCCAGGAATTCTCAACTTGCCTGGGCAACATGGTCCTATTTGAAAAAAAAACAAAAAAGTAACTTGGCGTGGTAGTGCATGCTTGTGGTCCTAACTTCTTGGGAGGCTAAGGCAGGAGGATCACTTCAGCCCAGGAGTTCAAGCCTGCAGTGAGCCATATTTGCACCACTGTACTCAAGCCTGGGTGACAGAGTGGGACCCCATCTCAAATAAAAAAGAAGATAATAATGTTTTATAAGTTTATTTTGAATAGGAATTGATACTAAGGGGCACATAGTAAGTGACCTTTACATAGTGTTATTTTTGTTACTGTTATTGTTATTGTTGATTTTGTTACTAATACGTTATTTATCTCCTGATATATCCCTGGAAGCACAGGTAGTTTCCACATCCCTGCTAAACTCTGAACTTTGGGGGAGTGTAGAAGAGGGATTTTTTAAGTACAACTTTTCTAATTCTCCAGTTTCTTGCTTTGACTTGTATGAGATAAGCAAATTGGGTAGAGGTCCCTAAGTTTTGAGAATGCCTATATAAACATTGAACTTAATAATATCTCTAACAATGTGGAATAGCTCCTATTAAATGAAAAAATATATCTTGTCATACAAGACTTCTTCCTGAAGATAATTTTGTCACTGTATATAAAGAAGGATATTTTCCCAAAGATATTGTAAAACATTATTCCTTAGTTGCTAAGCAAATTTATTCAACTCATTATTCAGAGCAAACTCAAGTTGCTACTCTTGATGGTCAAGTCTATATTGGACAACATGAAATGGAAGCAGTGGTTGAGGAATCTGGAGAATAACAAAGAATGAAACAATCCAAGCTGATATTTTGCTATTCAGGGTCATGACCGACTTTTTATTTTTCTTTGTGCCTCATACATCTTATCATAGAACAAAATTCCACATCATCTGTCACCTGGGTCACCATATCACTAACCTAAAATACCCTTCTGAATATCTTTTTGCTCCTTCCAATTTACTCATCACATAATAGACTTTTCCCCCACAACTATTTCTTAAATAATGACATAATTTAGATTCAATAAATTATTCAGAATTTAATATACAGTTAGATGAATTTTTTTCCAAATGTATGCAGTAGTATGACCACCACCACTGTGTGTGTGTGTGTGTGTGTGTATGTGTATGTGTATGATGTTTCTATCACATCGGCATGCTTTATTATATTCCTTTAATAATCATCATTCTTCTACTCTAATCCCTGCTTGCCGCTGGTAGCCTCTTTTCCTACTTCTTTCACCACAGATTATAATTTCCTGTTGCACAACTGTATAATAATGGAATTAACGATGTGCATACTTTTTGTGCCTGGCTTCCTCTACTCAACATGATGTTTTTGAAATGTAATACTTTTGCATATATCATGAGTTCCTTTTTATTATTATTAATTCCTTGGTATGAATTACAATATAGTCACCCATTATCCCCTTGATGCTTCTAGTTTGAGACTAATTAAAAAAAATTGTCATGAATGTTTTTGTACAAGTGTTGCTATTGATATCTGTTACTACTCTTGATGAAATTTCTAGGGCCTAGCATGGATGTATTTTATTATTACTATAAGAAATTAGCAAAACACTATTTCAGTGTACGACAGTTTATGTTACTTTAAGTCATTGCAGCCTTAGATATTATCCGTCTTTGCATTAGTTATCTATGTCCACATAGCCACTTATCCAAAAGTTAGCAGTTTCAAATAAGATACACTTTTTATTTTGCAGTTTCTGAGGAGCAGGAATCCAAGAATGAGTAACTTGGTGATTGCAGTTTCAGACCTCTCATAAGATTGCAGTCAAGATGTTAAACAGGGTGCTGGACATATTAAGTTGCTAAAAAATCAACATTCATGCTCACCCCAATATGGCTATTAAAAGAAAGCTCCAGTTTCTTGCCTTATGAGCTCTCCATGGTGTTGAAGAACTGCAGAAAGAGAGGAGACAAGAGTGAATTGGGGGAGGAAAGAAGGAGAGAGGAAGGGAGAGGGAGAGAGGGTTTTCATGATGAAAGCCATATGTTTTACAATAAAGTGTCAAAAATTATACCTATACCTTCTGTCATATTTGTTGGCGATACAGACCCATCCTGATGCATAACGGGAAGGGTCTACTCACAGGTGATTCCTTAGTCTGCTTCTGCTGCTAAAATAAAACACTGTAGAATACATGGCTTAACAACAGAAATATTTTTCTCACAGTTCTGGAGATTGGAAGTCTGAGATCAGGATGTCAACATGACTGGGTTCTGGTGAGGGCCTTCTTCTGGGTTGCAAATTGCTCTTCTCATTGTATCCTCACAAATACTGTTATGCCACATTAAACATAATTAGATCCTTTTAAACACCAGGCTTATTTTCCTATCACCTTTAAAGGCACTAGTTTCAGAACATCTTAACCTTCACCCATTTTTTTAAGCATGTCATCTTCAATACAGAATTTTCAACAGGATGATGGTTCAGGATTTGAGATATAATTTTGTTATAAATCTTTTCCGTTTAAAGTTTAAAAAGTGAGGTCATACATGGAATTATATTTAACTAAGCTAATTATTGTTTTTAAAGCCTGAAATAATAAAAGTGACTTTGTCTACATAAACAAAATCCACAGTCTTTCAGTCACCTCATAATCTTTTATATATTAATAATTAAATTTATTTAATTTGTTTAAATTAAACAAATATTAATAATTTTAAAAATGCAAAAATATTAACTCAGTCCCATAAAACCAAAGATATGTGAGTACTCACATACTACTCAAAACATCTATCATAGTTGATTGTAATTTTCCAGGTACTCTTGCAGTCAACAGACCATTTACAGTTTACATGATCTATGATGGAAGTCCTCTTGGGAGACCAACTTCTCTTTGCATGTGCCTCTCAATTCCTCTGATGACCAAGCATCTCAGTAAACTCTCGAAAGTCATATGAATATGGAGAGACTTCTTGATTCAATTTAGTCTCCTTTACTTCAGGTTGTAAGTGATATACCAAGCGTTATTACTCTTGATTATTACTCTTATCTTGATTATTATACTTAGCAGATTCTTAACAGTTAATTTTCAATAAAATATATCAGAAAAGTGCAAATGCAAATAAACCATAAGATTAGAGATAGGAGTTGTATACTCTGTTTCAGGTGACCAAAACTATACCCTCCTGAATTCCTATTTTGTTAATGACATTTTTATTGACTCCTATCCACTATGTTCTTAGCACCATGCCAGCTGCTGAAGATATAGCGCTGCAAAGGCAAACATAGCCCTTGCTCTTTAAAGCCTATATTTTAGAATAAGGACATAGTTTTTAAAATATATTATATGTAATGTAATGATATATAACACTGCCTTTATAAATTAACTTAGAGACAATATCATACCCATATATTCATTTACTTTACTTATTGACTCTGATACAAGGTAATTGTGTACCCAGACACACATCTTATACTTAAACATTGTTTATTTATTTTTATTTTATTTATTTACTTATTTTTATTGAGATGAGGTCTCACTCTGTCACCCAGACTGAAGTGCAGTGGCTCGATCTCAGCTCACTGCAGCCTCTGACTCCCAGGTTCAAGCATATCTCCCACCTCAGCCTCTTGAGTGCTGAGATTACAGGGGCACACCGCCATGCCCGGCTAACTTTTACATTTTTTAAACCCATAAATCCACACGATTCTGTTTACTTTTCCCTTGAAATAAGCTAACATAAGATGCCATTTGACCCTTGTTGAGCTCTGAGGTACTGTGTTAAATGTAGAATGAATATAAATGCAAGGTGGACAAATTCCTTCCTGCCTGCTTCCTGCTTTCCTGTATTGAGTTTCTAATACTTGCTTGGCCGTGTACTAGGAAATAGACCTTGCCGTTTGTGGGAAAGCAGACAGTAAACAAACAAATTAAATAAACCTAAAATTGTGATAGTGTTGAGGGTATAACTTACGAGTGTGGTGTGATGAAAATAATCAAGGAAATTTTACTTTGCATATACTGGCCAGGAAAGGCAATTATGACTAACGGATAAGAAACTGAGACTATGAGAGGAGGAAAATAACCCACCAATGAAAAGTTTGACTATTATCATCATAGGTAAGAGCAGGTACAAAGATTCCCCAATGAAAAAAGAGCTTAGTTTAATTTAAGAAAGAATGGAAGGTCCAGGTCGCTAGAAGACTGATTGAGAATGAAAAAGGGTGAAGAAATTAGAAGGCAGAAAGCTGTTTCCTAATGCATGGCCTCAAAACCATTGTAAGTAATCTGAATTGTATTTGAGGTAAGGAGTTTGGATCAGGGAAAAAATTTTGTATACTAATACCATGAGTTTCATTCTTAGGGGAAAGTGTACCTATATGATCTGGGGAATGATGAGGATTGCATTTTACCTACCAGTTTCCAGTTGCTTGACAGTTAACTCAAGTGCTGACTTATAGCTTCCTCTAAGATGCATAACATGTTCTCCAGCCTATTGCAAAATCTTAGCAATATTAAGAACCAGTTATTGATTCTGCTATTAGGTCAGTGATTTAAAACATACATTGTATTAATACATTGTATTAATACATTAAACATACATTGTATTAATACATACATTGTAATAAAATTATTGCATTATATTTAACTAATGTATGTAAATAGATTTGTTTTCATAGAGCTAAATGCTTTGCATCTAATAAATGGCAAAGACTCTTGCTGAATTCCAGGTTAATTATTATGATTTGGTCATTAACTGAATGTTTAAAATTTTAAGGGATTCTCGTAGAGAGCATTGACAAAAGTATACTTATTTCCTATCCATAAGTTTTGTTATTTAACGTAATCTATGTATAAATCCAGGCAAATAGTAAAAAAGAGACTAAAATTGTATACAAAATTAACAAGAAATCAGAGCATTAGTTCATTAATGAAATTTTATTTCTCACCACAAAATTTTTAAAATTTTAAGCCCAATTATCTCATATTTTATTATAAGGAAATTTCCACAAATATATAATGGCAGAGAATATTTTTTAAAGTGTAATGATTAGGTTACAGAATAATAGTTTTGCTTTTAAGTTATCATACAGTATAATGGACCTTTTTAAGTGTATATTTAGACACATTTTAACATATATGTTAGTTCTCTCAAGTACCATAAGTACTACCCAAATTAGTATTCTTGGTTTGAGTGGCACTTATGGTACTCACAAGAACAAAACAAAAAGCAAACCACCACCACCACAACAAAACCCTCTACTCCTTAAAACTGATCTGTCATTCATCATTGAAGATTTTTCTTTCAAAAAAATAATTAGAGACACATACAGTTCATTTAGCATAATACTTTAGAGATTCATCTAATTTTTTGAGGTGTCAAGCACAGGAAAAGAGGTTTAACATCATTAGCCATTACCCATTAGACAAATGCAAATTAAAATCATAATATGATATCACTACACACCTATTAGAATTGGCAAAATAAAAACCACTCTGGCAAGACCAAGTGTGGTGAGGATGTGAAGCAATGGGAACTACATAGGTAGTGTAAATGAAAATCGTATAGCTACTCAGGAAAACCAGTTTAGCAATTTCTTAGAAGTTAAACATACACCCAACACATTACACAGTCATTCCACTCCTAAATATTTACATGGGATAATTAAAAACTTACGTTACAGAATAGAAGATTTTAAAACACAGTGACTAAGTTTTCTTTTCCAGAAACACTTACATAAAAAATTATCACATTCAGTTTTCTAGACAAAATGGAGATATTTTTTTTCTTTGAGAGTACATTCTTGATTGGATTAATTATGAACTTTTAAATGGCTATGTGTTCTGCTTTGAGACTACTGGTGATTATGGACCTGACTTTATTAGAAAGACTAGAGAAAGTAATAATAGGAAAGATGGGGGAAGAGCATGGATTCTATAAAAGCCTAATTTTACAATATGCACATTAGTGTTGCAGCCTTTTGTAAGAGATGATAATATACTGCCAGAAAAGACAGTAAGTTATCTAGTTATTCCATTAAGGCACTCTCATTTTCTAATACGAATTCATAATAATGTAAGGCTTTTAGCCTTATTGCGTGTTAAAAGATCTAAACTTGTAAATCTGTAAATTACACAAACAGCCCTTTTCTATTATATAAACTTTTTGACTCAACATATGCTTAAAATTGGGGTGAAGTTAGGATGGTTTCATATTTCATTGGGGATTTTGGTACATTGTTCCAGAATTCCAGGAACAAATGTAATTTTGGACTTTCCGAAATGGGTTCATGAAGAACTAATTTGTTCACTCTTAATATGGAACTTTTAAAAAAAGTAATAATTCTAAGTGCTAAGAATAGTGCTTAGCTCATAATAGATGTCAGTGAATAAACACAAATGAGTGAATGAACACAAATTTCTATAATCTGGAGTATTCATAATTCCTAGTTATGTAAATTCATATTATATGGAGATAAAAATAAGCTATTTACATAACGAGAGTAGGAGGAACGAGGAACAAGAACAGCACTAACAACAAGACTAAAAGATAAGAAAAGACTTGATTAACTTTTTTAAAGTGAACAATAAAACTTTGATTTTGAGAAAATATTTTATCTATAAAGAATTGAAGACAACTTAGTAGTAGTCTTCTAGAACTGGCCATGACCATGAGGACAGATTTGACATTTGTTTACCTTGAATATGAAGATGAAGTTTTAGCACAATTTTAGAAAAGAAAGAAACAAACATCAAAGTATAAGAAAGGTCAGTAAGAAAAAATTCCAGAATTATGGTCATTCAGGTGTAGGTACATATGTTATTAAAACTAGTTTATGAAAATGAAAATTTAATCAACTGTCTGAAAAAATTAGCTCCATTGTTTCAAATATCTAACTATTAAAATGAAATTGGAATGTTTCATTTCCTATTACCATAGAGCAATATGAATTTTCAAATATATTTGATACATTTGAATAGTGTCTAAATATGGAACCAGCCTTCATTTTCATACACTTGTTCTCAGTGACCTTTAAATGATCCTAAATCTGAGAGAGTTTAATCTTTTGTTCATGTGTCATGTGAAAGTGCATAGAAGTTCTCCTATCCATCTGTGGCCTCTGCAGATCTGTAAAAAATTGTGCATGTTTATATATATGAATGTTTTTGCCAGAGAAAGAATCAAAAGTTTTATTAGTTCCTCAAATTATTTTGTATTCCAGAAGAAACTTTTCTTCTTACTCATATAAATTGAGATTTGAAAGTGAATGCAGTAGAATATTGATAGAAATAACCTCAATTTCAAATTGGAGGTGCTGACAGACAGAGCTAAGTCATGTTCTACAATGTGAGAATGTTTTTGGCATTGTCTTGCATTGTTATTTAGGTGTTTTTCTAACTGTTCAATTATTTGCGTCCCTAAATAGATAAGGAGTGTTTTGATATCAGCATTATATTTTGTTCTTCTTTTCATCTGTAACTGTGTCTTACAAAAAAAGAGTCTCAAATATAAGCTAATTAATGACGAATAAAGAAATCTAAATCTGTGTCACTGTTTCCCAAATTCAGTGTTTTCTGCCACATCTAAGTAATACATGGTCATTCATAACTGAACTTTTTTTTTATAAAACAAAGTACCTTTAAATAAAATAATTTTATTTAATGCATTTAATAAATACAATACAAACTGGAAATCAGTGCCAGTTTTCACATTAGAAGACAATTGCAAAGTAAATTCAATATACCAGAACAATATTATCAAATTTTAATTATGTATTTTGTCTCCCAGATATACCAAGCTTGCTCTTGCTCTCTTTAGAAGGCACATTAGCAAATTAAAAGGAATGGCTAAAGACAAATTAGAAATAAAGTGAGACTTTGTCCTCAATATAATTAGATATGCAAGAAAATTAAAAAGGCAAAAACTTTCTAATTATACGTTTTAATATCTTTTAATAGTGTACCGATGTGACACTTAATTAAAATTGCCTGTGTACTAGGGCAGGTGTCCCATGCTTTAGGAAGCACTAATTTGGACCTCTCTTAGTACATAAATATCGAGGATGATGCTATTTTGAATTTTCAGTTTACCATGAAACACTATAGCAAGTGACATCCGACTTGCCTAAAAAGCAGTAACCAAAGTAATTATTTACTCCAAGAAAAGAAAGTCTAGGTGGTTCTGTCATACTCTCTTGCATAGCTCTTATTACAGCTGCACCTTAGAATTATTTTGATACCAAAGTCTTGGTCTCATAGAGACCAATTAAAGCAGTACAAGAGGTAGGCCTTCAGCACTGGTGTTTGTTTAATGCCCTCCACTTAATATTAACACAGTCAGGGTTAAAAATGACTGGTATATGTCCTATTTTGAAAATCGTATATACAGCACCTTGCACATTTTAAACATATTAGTCATTATATAAATGAAGAAATGCAAAGTGTTTCTTACTTGATATGTTTCTTGATGGTAAATAATTACATCCTTCTCTTGTATGGTTTGCATATCTTCTGCGGTTATAATTGGTCTTGTATTTTCATAGAACATGGCAAGAAATGCAGTTCATATGTGTTTCTGGAGTGAAGGAGAGGAAGCCTTCCTAATTACATTGACTTTGTCACCATGTTATCATTATAGTCCAATAAGAAGTCAAGTACAGTGTATAAATTCTACCATCTGATAAAAAAATGCTGATTAGGCCACCATATTTATGAATTCATTTCAGGTTACTGCCTTTAAAAATTTCCATGTTACTGTGTGGTGTAGAAGACAAGCTGTCCCAGTTTTCCCAAGGTCATGCAGGGTATGAGGTCACCAATATTATATGTAGCAGTATTTCACAAATTTGCATTGTTAACCAATATTTCATTATATGTACATGCCATGTTTTATTTATCAATTTTACTGTTGATTTGAGTTCTATTTATTTCTGTATGTGACAAATAATGCAACAGTGAACTTTCTTGTATATATTAAGTGAAACAAAGTCATCGTAGCTTTTATTCTGCAGTCAGGTATACACAAATGAGAAAGTGAAAATACTATTTTTAACATGTTGTAAATAATTATACTGAAGTGCTTTATAAATAAGGAGATAAATGAGAAATATTCTGGTTTAATAAAATTTGCTAACATTTCTTTCTAACCACAATTTAGCATACACATTTTTCTTTCTATTGTACCCAGCAGTCATGGACATACGACATGATTTTAGGATTTGTTCTTGTGTTAACCTTGGCTTTTTTTTTTAAACTACTTTTTCTTTTTAACTTTTATTTTAAGTTCAGCAGTACAAATGCAGGCTTCTTGTATATGTAAACTTGTGTTACGGGGGTTTTTTGTACAGATTAATTATGCAGGTATTTAGCCTAGTGCCCATCAGTTATTTTTCCTGATCCTCTCCCTCCTGGAAGTCACCCTCCACCCTCTGAAAGGCCCCAGTGTGTGTTGCTGTCTTCTATTTGTTCAAGTGTCCTCACCATTTAGCTCCCAGTTGTGAGAACATGCAGTATTTGGTTTTCTGTTCCTGTTTTAGTTTGATAAGGATACTGGCCTCCGGCTCCATCCAGGTCCCTGCAAAGGACATGATCTCATTCTTTTTTTTTTGTGGCAGCATAGTATTCCATGGTATATATGTACCGTATTTTCTTTATCCAGTCTATCTTTGATAGGCATTTAGGTTGATTCCATGTCTTTGCCATTGTGAATACTGCTGCAATAAACATACTAGTGCATGCTTTGTTTCATTATAGTCTTAAAAGTATTTTAAATATATGTCATCTGAGTTTTCCCATGCAGAGAATCAACAGCACTTGATGAAGGGAGCAATGGCAACCATACAACAGCATGTTATATAGACAGCTCCTTTTAGTATTAATTCTAATTGTCACATGGGCACATATATAGAGACTGAGCCACTTATTAAGTTAATTCCACAAATATTGAATCTTCATTCAAAATATCCATACTCATGTTTTGAAACCTATTCATTCGGTGCCTTTAAAAACCCATATAATTCATCAACTATGTCTGAAAATAAGATATTGCCAATGCCCCAGGAAACATCTTCTTTCCTTCAAATAACTGCTTTCCTGACTTTGAGCACTATAGATACATTTTTTTGTCACTAAATTTTATATAACAGAAGTATTATATATTTGTGCATGTATATAAATGTATAGACATCTTTTGCTCAGATTTTTATTTTTCAAATTTATTTTGCTACATGTAGCAATACTTCACAAATTTGCATTGTTGTACAATATTTCATTATGTGTACAAGCATATTTTATTTATCCATTTTACTGTTGACTTGAGTTCTATTTATTCCTGTATGTGACAAATAATGCAACTGTGTACTTTATTGTATGTGTCTTTTAGTAGACGTGTGAATTTATTTCCTTTTGAAAATGAAAGATTAAATTCTGGGTTATAGAACACAAAATGTTCATTATTAGCAGATAATACCAAAATATTTTTCCTCCAGCAGTACTGAGTCCTACTTACTCTATGTCTTTTCACTTTTATTTAAGAAGGGTTGAAACAAAGAATAAAAACAGTAAACTATGCTGGGGGTGTAATCCGGAGAAAATTGACTATGATGATTTCATAACGTAACCTGACATTGATTATTTTTTTCTGTTCTACTCCCCACAATGAGCATAGTAATTGCCTCTCCACAATTCCCCTCCTCACCTTCTGAACTACCACAATTTTAATTTGGTATCTGTGAAGCTCACATGCTTTCGGGGAAGCCGTCTTCATATTTTATGCTAGTGGTAGGTTTATATAATCAAGGTTAAATATTTATCATTTCCTCATTCTCTAGCCACTGATAACAGTTTCATGTGTCTGATCCCATTCAGGCTAGTGACATAGAAAAAAAAAAAAGGAGGCTTTTGGAGGGGTTTTAGAAAAGTAACTATTTTCCTCTTTTTGAGAGAGCTTTTGAAAAAGTTTATCTCTTGTTTTTATGGATATATACAAAGAAGCACAGAGGTGAAAAGTTGTTGCCAGAGTCTTGTGATGACATAGATACTTCTCTGGGTTGAAGCTGACATCATGAAGGATAGAAGAGAGAGACAGAAAAAAAAATCTAAGGTTTTGAATACATAGTTAAAGAACTGAGTCGAAACTCCCTGAAGCTCATACTACCTTAGAATTTACAATTATACCTGTCAGTGTCTCCCAATTTAATTTGAATGTTGTGATACTTACAATCAAATTCATCTTAGCTAATAAAATCCCACAGACATTTATTTGATATGCATCATTTGTGGCTGTTAATAAAGTAAACAATTCTCATTTTATATATTGGAAACTGTCTGATAATTGATTCAGTCAAACACACCAACAGCTGTTAGCCTAATATAAAAAATAAATAAACAGTTTGTGAGATAAGAAAGCCATTTTAAGTAGGACAATTTGTTAGCAGAATGGTTTATTTTCCTGCCCTAATTCTACCCTCTTTGCATATATACACTCATGTGTACACATTCATGCACAGAGCACCCTCTGAACAGGTTCTGCACAGGAAATATACATCTCACTGGGAGGAATAAAATCCCACAGGCCATTGAAGGACCTATATGAAGCAACTAGTGGCCCAGTGACCCTGTCCATTGAACACCACCATATCTTTAAAGAGTAGCCAGTCCTCCTGGATAGTACTGAGTGGAGTCCCCCTTCCCACGGTCATATGCTGAGTTCCCTGTGCCTTCTGAGGATGTACACTCACCTGCTCTGCCTGTTCCTACACTGTTTACCAAAGGCCACCTTTTGCAGTGGCTGCAGGACATTCTTTAAATTGAACTAGCATATGTTTGTACCTTGCCTCTGTTACATACATTGCTTTCCAAACAGAGGAAACAGTTTAAATGAGGCAGATGATCACATCCATTAAGTTAAATGGCAAGCTTTGCTTTTATTCCTCAGTGTGGGGAGATCAAATCATCACTATCTGCAGGGGCAAGTTTATGAAATCCGAATGTTATTAACTTTGTGCTAAACACATCATGTCTTTTATTGAACTCAGGCATAAACTAATTTATTGTTTGAAAGGAAAATGGGCTGGAACAATCATTTATTTTGGAAGATCTCATTGCTGGATGAACGTAGAGCTGTAGATTCTTTCATCCCAATTTATTTCTCAAAGCCATGAAAAGTAATGGTTAAATGTTTAGTTTTGGCCAACTAACAGTGACTATTATGACTATTTTGATTGTCACAGTGTTTCTTTATTGTAAAACAGGAATAATTACAGGAATATCAGTGTTTCGAGGATTAAGTGAGAGAATGTGTGTGAAATCTCTAAAGTTATAACCTAGAACACAATGAATATTTAACAGTACCTATTTTCAATATTATTATTTCTCCTAGGAAAACTGGTGAGCAAAAAATTTATTTCCACAAGTCTCCATTTGGCACACACTCATGAAATTTATAGTTTAGTAATGAAAACAGACAATAGACCAGTCAATAAATGCACATTGTGATAAATTATATGAAACAGTCTCCTGGCAGAACACACGATGAGTGGGTGGGCAACATATGTAGATGAGAGTAAGAAATGGTCTCTATGATATGATGTTTGTATTGAAACATGCTAAGTAGTAGATTGAGGAGTGCAGCAAAGGAAAGTTTGAAGGCAGAAAGGATAGATACATGTAAAGGTTCTGGAGTTTGGCTTGATTTTCAGAACTCAACTAACTCTCAGGTAACATGATGATAAAAGGGACAGGAGATTTCTGTATTAATGATACCTTTGGGGCATGGGATTCCCACTGAACCCTACAGTCTCATGAGAATCTGGAGTAGCAGTGGGTCCTTGTGTGTGTGGCAAAGGAAGGGATAGAGATTTATGAGATATATAGAGTGGGTATTCAAAATTTAGAGTTAACAATGGAGCAGAAAATCCAACGCATGGGAACTTTTAATAGAAAAGGTCTAAGGTATCATTTTCCCAAGTATATGTCTTGAGAGATTTATTTTGACCTATAAAATACTTTGCATATGAACTCATCGCAGTTCTAAAAAAGCAAACCAAAACTTGTACCAAGAAAATATTAGTGAAACCAATGTTATAAAAGAAGGAAACGCTGAAAATGTAAAAATAATTGAACAATACAAATAATTAATTTTTAAAATTCCACTACTTACCAGCGTTAAAGAAAGATAAATATATATTCAGTCTGTATTATGCCAAGCACCTATAGGTTTAAAGATACCTAAACAAAAAGACAAATGCCTTTATTTCTCATCCAAATGTTTGCTGTTCTACTATCCTGGACAATGACTAGATTTTCCTTCTCCGCCCTTAAACCTGGAACTTTATTAAATATATAGACATCTGAAATACCTAGGTGGAAATTTAAAATTCCAGAAACTGCATGACTAATCTTCACAATGGCAAAATCCAGAATATGTACCAAAATTACAATGTCTAGAATCCTGCACGTAATTGTGAGCAACCTCTCATCAAACAATCTCTATGCAGTATTTGTTGTGTTTTATCAGCCACTTTTGTTCTTCTAAATAGGATTAATTTCTACTTCTAATTACAAATATGAATTCATGTTTGTAATCATGCCTAAATTCAAATTATGCATAAAACTGTAATGATGAGAATAAACATGAATAATCTAATATACAACATGAAGATTCAGATTTAGATCTAAAGTAGGAACCTGAGAATTTGTATTTTAAAAAAATCTCACCTCAACACATACACATACACATATATACAGAGCCAAGAATAAGTACCACTAATCTAACCATTCTATAACTGAGATCCTCAAATATTAATATGTATGTGAATCATTTGTGAAACTTGTTAAAATAGCAATTCTGATTCCGGGGTCTCTGTGGGTCCCAGAGTTCTGCATTTCTGGCAAGCTCCCAGGCGATGCTGCTGCTGTGGCCCCAGGCTCTCACTAAAGTGGCTTCCTAACAATTTTTTGAATGTTTTCAGAGATGAAAACTTCACATTCTTTTCTGACACTATCACTCAGAAACTATCATTCAGTTGATAAAAAATGTCTTTATTATGGTTAGTTAATTGAAGGGGAATTTTAATTTCAGTTATTTCCCTCTATATGAATATTTTTAAATTATCAGTTACCAAGAGGAGCAATAACCTCTAAAGGCTGTTTCATGCAGGTAGGTACCTTTAGCCAGAAGTTCAAGTATGTTTGCTCTCTATCTGCTCAAATGTTGAGTGAATTCCTTAAATCACTATCAATCTGTTTCTGCCCAGGCACTCTTAGGGAGTCCACAATTCCACAGAATGTCTCATCTGATGGTCAGACTTCATTATTCCTAGATAGCCTACCTGTGAATGCAGAGGTTTTTTATGTCCAAAGCACTCTAGAGAAACAAACAGTATAGCTTTAATAAAAGAAGTTCCTTTTTTTTTAAGACAAATCTGGAAACAATCCCAGATTTATGCATCAGCTCTTTTAATTTAGACCTCAGCTAGAAAAGCTGTGGAAAAGAACAACTTCATTCATTTATAATGTAGACGGCCATAATTTTTTTCCTGAAAAACATTTGTTTTTAGTTCTCCTAAGCCCATATTGTATTAAAAGTCTTGATGCAGCATATGTAGACGTAGGTTTTTGCTACATGTTTGGAGCAGGTGTTATAAATCTAGCAGTGGTCACTTCATAAAATTATTAGTCTTTGTAATAATATTTGTTCCATTAATGAATTATGCTATTGATTAATTAATAATATAATAATTGTTATGGACTTATTTTCAGTACTGTGTGCTAGGCACTGTGCTAAGCATTTAAGCATTGCCTTAACCTTACGTAAGAATGTAATGTGAGAACTAATATTAAACCTCTTTTAAAGCTGAAAACTTTGAGGCTTAGCAAGGTTAAATAACTTGCCCAAAGTCATTAACAGTAAGTGCCAAGCAAGACACAAATTGAGAAAGAAGAACTAGCCTTTCCTAATTCCCAAGTATATACTTTTAAATACTCTATTTTACCTCTTGATGGCTAAGTAGACATCCTTAAGTGAGAAAAAAACTTGGTGATGACTCTGAGGGAATTGTTGGAGCAATTCAGGAAAAGTAGCCTTACTTCCAAAAAAAAAGTATCCCTTATGTTTTCACTTTATGTATTTTCCCTCCTGGTCTGCCAGATAATTGTAATAATGGTAATACAGCACCACTATACCTGACTCATTTATTTGTTGGTATGAGGAGATGCTATAAAAAAACAAACCGAACAATTATTACATATCCCCTTTCCTTGAAGAAAATTTAATAGGGTGCATGTGTCTGATAGACCTAAGAGAGAGAGAGAGAGATTTTTTGAAAAGGCACTTTTGCATGAATGATTTAAACAATAATAAATTGTATTATGGCGTCTGATGAACCAATCATATTCTTTTCTCATGAGTTATTGGAGGGATTTGAAAATTACTTTTCCATTTCCAGAGAGCTTTTTTTTCTTTCCCTAAACCAGTAAGATTTGGGTCAGAGGATTAAAGCTCTATTAGGCAGAGTTCAGCAGTATTCTGGAGAAATGATGAATTGAGGCTCAAGAGGGATTTTTCTAGCAGCAAACTGGCCTCTGCTTGAATGGAAGCTTTTCTCTCTGAGAGCTGATGGAAGCTTCGCTAAGCCCATCATACCCACTATGGGCATTCTGTGAAATTAATGATCGTTTAAACTTCCTACACTCACTAAAGTGCAAGAGGTAAGACGCTGGGTATGTTGGGCCTTTTGCAGATATATTTTTATAGTGTTTCCTAGTCATCAAGCTTAAAAATAATGAAAAAAGATGTTACTATAATCACTTATCAAGTTGACCCATGACAATAGCTACTCTTAAGATGTCATCCTCTATCCTTAATCTCAAACCAGATTAATCACATAATCATCTTACTTCGGCAATATTAACTCAAGATCTATATATACCTATGTACATAAAACATATATGTGTTTGTGTGTACACACATACATACAGACATAGGTATGTATATTTACATGGTATGTGTGTGTATAGATACTTGATGACTGAGTATGAGTGAAGAAAGGTAATAAATCTGATTTGAGAATATATGAATATGTACATTTATTTATTCAAGGTAAAGGTGGCAATTATGTGATAGCTGACAAAATTCATTCTATACTGTTCTTTAGAAAAACAAGGTAAAGATAGTAGCAGGGTAGGAAATATTATATTTTAAGTTTGTATATTTTTTAATTTTACTTTAAACTGTAGAAGTAGCCAATATTTATTGAGTGCTTATAAAAGTGAAATGATGCTTTTGCAAGGGTTTGTGTTGTCCCTGGATCTGGAAAATATCATCTTGCCAGGGTTGTCTTGGGACTTGAGTTAGGGGGAGAGTTAAGCTATAGAAATTCCGATCCCTTTCCAGAGTCATTCCCAGGTGGCTTCCAGCCCAATTGCTGAAGGGGTTTCGGATAGGTTTGAGCATAGTAAATATAATCAAAGAATATTATGTGACTTTTTCATCAGTTATAACAGGTCATTTCCTTTCTATGATTGTTGTATGTTAACCATTGGTATGAGTTTCCAGCCTATAAACCTTTGCCATGATAAAGGGTGGTTTAAAGTCTGTAACCACATTTTTCTTCATAGTACCAGGTTCTTAATAACCAAAGATAAATGAACCGCCCTTGCCTTCAGTGCAAGTGAGGGGAAAAAATATGCATAAACACGCCCTGGGGGAAGCAAAGGCAGAGAGACTGAGCTCTCTCCTTAGTGTTCAATTTAGCGGGGAGAGGCATGTCTGGCAGTTCATGGGAGGGAATCTAATTATCATTCTCTTACTTTATTAATAAATTTCAGCAAGTGAACTCCTCAAAGGAGGAAAGAGGAGACATTATACCTGAATTCTTAGGCTGCATATGATCATTTAGCCATCACTTTCACATAAAAGGTTTTTTAAAATAATTCCTTCAGGAGGCTGGGAAGTAGGCAGAAAGAACATCAAATATGGGAAACGTAAAAATAACTAGCAAAACATGGTGTATTTGTACATGGGAGGACAAAGAATTCTGAAAAACTAAAGTGTGCACTTGAACAGATTTAGTCTCTATCTATGTAGTTTTATTAGAATAACCCTCAGATGAGATTTTCAATTTAAACATTGCTTTAATCCTGTTTTATGTCTTCTTTTCCACTGGTGGTCTGTGGATAAAAGTCAACTTGAGTGTAACCTATGTGTTTTTTGATCAATATGTTTTGTTTTTAGCTTCACTAGCCAGAAATCTGATGATGACTATGAAGATTATGCATCAAACAAAACATGGGTCTTGACTCCAAAAGTTCCTGAGGGTGATGTCACCGTCATCTTAAACAACCTGCTGGAAGGATATGACAATAAACTTCGGCCTGATATAGGAGGTGTGCTAAAGTCTTTTGTGTTGTGCTATAGATAGGGTCACATAAAATTATCTACTGTATTAGAAAAAAAAATCAGTGTAGTTCAAGAGCAATGAAGACTTAAATTATACATTTTTATATGTTTCAAGTAGTATTTAAATAGTATTCAGGCCTAGGAGTGGGAGGGGTGTCAGTAAGTTTAAAATGAAGAAATATTATTTTCAACTGAAGTTTGAGAGCTAGAGCTAGAAATTCAAATATTCCTAGATATCTCAGACTGAGGCTATAGGAAAAAAAGCAATGATCCCTTTATGAAGCAAGGTAAAAAAAAAAAAAAAA